>JACBAH010007307.1:0-26117 GCA_014282315.1 Neospermospora avenae | reverse complement strand
CCCCTTTTCCATCGCCATTCCCGTAACCAGTACCCAAACCGCGCCTTTCCCGCCGCCGAGAAATGATATCCATATACACGCCCGTCATCTTGACATGTGCTTTATCCCGACGATAATTCTGCGGCAAAGGCAGCCAGGGAGCGAGGAAATTGATCGGCCGAAACCCGCGATCGAGATCATCATACAGATCCGCAAACTCGTGCGTCAACTTGCTGCGGACCTCGGGGCCTTGGAGCGCGCGGCCCGCGGTGAAGATGGTGATTTCAGCCATGGTGTGCGGGAGGTCGATGATGCCTGCTTGGAGATGCTTTTCAATATGAGTTACGGACGAGGATTTGCTAGATGGGGAGAGGGGAGAGGAGGTGAAGGTTGGGGATGTCGCGATGTAGGAGAGGACTTCGTTCTCGATTAGGGGGACGTGGAGTTCGAGGGCGCGTTGGGTGAGGCCGAATTTGACGAATTTCTTTTGTTCCATTAGTTTGGAGTTGGGGCAGTCGTAGATGATGTTGCGGCCGAAGATGGGTGTTGCTATTTGTCATTCGTCAGCATTGTTTTCGTCGTCTTGGAGGCATCTGTTCGGGAGTAGAGTAGAGTAGAGTTCAGGTTTCGAATGTGTTTGCAGGCGTAGCTCAAGAGCATACGACGAGGGCGAAGGAAGGTTGTGGAACCTTTCTTATGGATTACGTACTCAGTGGACCGTAAATATCCTCCGCGTTGACGTCTTGCAGTCTTCCGTTGAGAATGAATTCATTCCCCTCCAGCCCAAGATAAACAGTCATCTTCTTGCCAAAAAGAATATAAGTGAATATCGGCCCGTACTGTTTTTGAGCCTTGGTGTAGAAAGCTAGAGGATCGGTGCCATCTATAAGGAACGAAAAAGTCTGTTAGTGTTGTAATGACTTATGAAGGAAGACTTGTGTTACGTTGAACACTTAGAGGGAGCATGAAAATACAGCGATAGGAGGAAAGGAAGATGGAGAGGAATACGTACATTCAATGGCATTCCCGATGAACGGGATCCAATGCCATATCACGGGGGGTTCAGACTTCTTCTTCGGTAACAGTTGATGTAGAGCGTTAAGGACGACTGCGAGGAGTAGGAGAGCGACTGTATAGATTCCATAGCGTATGCCAGAAACTAGTACTGAGCAGATATCTAGCATATTGAGATGCACTGATAGGACAATATCAGTAAAGTGTAAATAGCACAAGATTGCGTACCGGAAAGAAGGAACAAGACCCCAAGTTCATAACATGTAGTGAAGTAGGAATTTCGAGAGGAGGAGATTTCGAAGTACTGAAGAAGGAGGGTTGGTTGAAGGAGTAGAAAGAAAAGAACAACCTACCTAGATACCCATCCTATCACGGCAATATAATCAGCCCAAGACCAAGCCCAAATGCTACCTCCAACTCCAGTTCCACATTTCCCTGAGCGTATTCGGCTTCCTCTCTTCCAAGCACCGACCTAAGGTATCCAACCAGCCGACCACCCAGCCAATCCCAGCCTTTTCATTCTCGTCTCAAAATAGAAATCCCCAATTGGCTCTCCGCATCAACAAGTCGCACTCGCTACGAACCCAACGCAGCGAAAGAACCCATAATCAAGACATTTAGCGAGCGGTACCTCCCGGCGTATTCGGGTTCTAGTAATTTGCCAAGGTTTCCGAGAGAGGACATGTGATTCGTATTCGGCTTCCCTCAGTCCATCCCTAAGGAACCAATAAATGGGCAGAACATACGATAGTGGGTATTAAACAGATGTGCATTCTGATGGGGTTACTTTGACACTGCTTGCAGTGCTTATTTGTTCTCTTGACTGTAAAATAGATATAGATGGAAGAAATATGATGGGACAAATGATGGAATAAGTATGTTGTAATGACAACCTACATCTATGGATAGATCAGCGTGTCTGTGCGACCGTGAAGTTGTGCCTTGGAGAGGGACTTGTAGTTAGACTAAGAAGTTGATGTGCTTGCGAGGTCGAGAAAGTGCAGAGCTAAATGAATAACTTCATAGCTGACGTAGCAGTCGCGATGCGGCAAGGAAGTCGACGAGGAGTGAGAGTATCGCAAGGCAATGATCGGACTCTCGTGGTCAGAAGAGCCGAGAGGATTGTGAATGACCTTAAGTGAGGAATGAAAATAGAAACTTTCCTCGCCAGAGGAAGGGACGTGAACGTAGGTACTAGTCCCGAATTTGTCGACAGAACGAAAAGAAGTATGCAACGCCTACAATCGATGTCACAGCGAAGCTTGAAAAGGCTCGAGATGACAATGGAATCGAATGCTTCATCATGTAGCCCTCAGGGTTTGTAGAGGCAATCTACCAAGCCCCCAATCCTCAAACCCAGCCACCCCTTGTCTTGACTCATTGCTAGCAATACAAGTACAGATATCACATATACCACCATTCTCTCAATTCAAGTCATTTGCAGGCTGCTTTCCCTATTCACCTTCATAATATGTCGATAATGACAATGTCAAACTCCAGTATCGCCAAAACCCAAATCAATGTATCGCGCACCAAGTGGAGGTGAAGTCGAACCCGGTATTACTTCGGGAGACTAAGTTAAGTCGGAGACGGCCAAGTTGTGTTTCTAGGCGTGTCGATATTTATGATCACTCGACTGCCGTTGATCTATTTTCATGATCTCTTGTCCCTCGCGTCAGCATCTCAAACGCGGCGTTATCAGCAGCGTGGATGAGCCATAGATCCTTCGAAGTGATGAATGTATATTCTGTAGGGCTCATTGTAAATCCTCCCACTCCCATTCATCCTAAGACTAAACACTTCGTGGTTGGAAGGCCGAAGGTGGAGGACTGTTGAGCATGCTGTTACGCTTGTTCCGACTCTTTTTCATCTGACTCTTGAGCGCACTAGAATCCAAAGGCTTCAAAAGTTCAAAGCTGCAGAGAAGTTCGGTTGAAACACTCATCACAGCTCCGTAATTGTCGAATTCTCCACAATAGTTTGGTGCAGAAAACACCGTGACGAGGATTCGGTCTTCGAAGAATTCGTATCCATCCTCAACCACCATGTGGGCTCGGCAGACCAGGTCAAAATCGTGCCTTGCGAGGAAATCCACAATGACTTGCTTTCCGAACGAGTAACTGACACCTCTTTCGCTACTCTCCCAATCCTTCTCTTGATCCGCCGGATCTGACCATAGCAAGTCATTCAAAAGACCGAAATCCGGCACATCTGTTGGACGAGCAATGTGTCTGATGTCGTCCATATGACTCAGAGCGGGAGAAAGTCCACCGTGTACACAGAAGATCTTTCCAGCGACAATTGCCGCAATAGGGAGCTGCAGTACATTAGTGCTGAATTGAAGACGAGGAAGGGGTCAACATACACAGTTGAAAGTATCAACAAAAGTCTTCCAAATCTTAACGTTGCACCTCCTCTTGCATTCATCGTAAAAGCCATAGACACGAGTCACGTTGGCGCACTCATGATTTCCTCTCAACAAAAAGAAATTCTCTGGATACTTGATCTTGTAGCACATAAGCAGCAAGATTGTCTCTAAAGAATGCTTTCCTCGGTCAACGTAATCGCCGAGGAACAAGAAGTTCGCGCTTGGTGGAAATCCGCACATCTCAAACATACGAATGAGGTCCGAGTACTGTCCATGGATGTCGCCTACGATCTTGACTGGAGCTTCTAACTCGATCAAAGGCGGCTGTGCCAGAAAAATCTCGCGAACCCGCGAGCAGATGGATGTGATTTCCGCATTTCTCAAAACAACACCTTTGGTGCTCTTTCCAGCGTATCCAGCATCCAAAAGACGCTTGATGTAATCATCCACATCAGAGTCTTGGATATCACCAATCGCCATCGCTCCCCCGGCGGCTGCATCTTCCGTCGCTGCTGCTGCACTTACAGCTTCTGGCTCAATCGGATTGATCTCTCCGTCTCGTTTAACCAGAATGGACGCACCTGCACGTTGCAGATGCGCGTGTGGGTTGGTTTGTCCTGATGGCGGTTGGTCGGAGACATTGTCAACCTCACCGCTACGCTGTGCGGCATCAACATCGTGGTGCCCTTGTCGCATCGATGCCGACTGGATTGGGGATGGGGGTGGCTTTGGGTCATCAGAGGGCGATGGTAGATCTTCCGAGTCACCTGAGGGGGATGACGGCGATACTGGGGAGTCCGGATCGAGCCCAGTGCCCTTCAACCCTGACCTGGAACTCTTTCCTGACTTCACTGATGCGCCGTCTGACCTGTCAACTAACGTGTCTCCAGGGCTTAGATTTGATGTAGAGTTTCGTGGACTGTCTTTATTGCTACCCCGAATCTTAGATCCCAGCCCGCGGAAAGATCTTGTAGAGTCCTTGGTGTCTGCCTTGCTGAACGAGGGGTAGGATGATAAATTATCTGCTCCTCTATCCAATGATGTTGTAGACAGATTGCCTCTTGGTGTGCTGGCTCCAGAGCCTTTCGAATTTTGGTTTCCCATTTCGGGCTGTGACCTAAATGATCCTGAATAAAAGAAAGAAGCTTTCTAAAGGCAGCAAGCAAGTTCACAGAGAAACTCCGTTTCCACAGAAATCCGTCTTGTGCTATGTTCTTGACGAATGCGTTTCGGAGATGGGTTTCTGAACCACTTAAACAAGCCCGGAGATAGGGATCGGATCCGAAGGCAGGCTAGAAGCTTTGAGAAGCTTTCAAAGGGGTAAAAGTTGGCCGATTCGTGGATAAGGAGAATTTGTAGATGTTGATGAGCAACCGATACGTAATATCGGACGTGGTGATGTTATCGTCTAGCTCCAGAATTGGAGATGTATCTGACTGAGTCACGGATTTTGTCAGCAATGTGCACAGGAAAGCAACAAATTCTAAGGACACCATGGAGCATGACTCTAAACAAAGCCTGCAGGCACAAGGGAACTATTTAGGACCAGAGCAATTCTCGCCGAGTAGGCCAAGGTAGGGAAATAGCCATGCACAAGGTCAGGTGTAGGAAATCGGGAGAGCAAACCTCTGACGGGCGGAGGAATCAATCAATCAACCACGAGATGTTCTTGGCAGCATGAGCTGCTTGTACCAATGGCGCAAACGTGCGAATGTATCGTCGTGGAGTACTTGTGGGATGGGAACAGCGGTATGCTCTCGTGAGGATGTTGGTGAGGCTGTGATAGTAACAATCTAGACGCAAAGCCAATTGCGGGGATGGTTCGCAGAGAAATGTTCGGAAATACAGGAGGAATGGATGAACTGGCTTCCGGTTCGAAGCAGTGAAACCCTGTGTAGAGCCGCAGGTCGAATGTTGATAATAGGGACCGTTGTTGTCGCTGTCGCTGTTGGTATCTCAACTGAGGGGATCGCGCCGTTGACGTTTCGTGATCGCGCGACCGGAGGATAGCTGTTGTGACAAGCCGGGCCAGGGGTGGGTATTTCGAGATCGGCGAGTCGATGTCGAGGTCCAGGCTGAGATCAAGTGGCGATGTTGTTGTTGGCAGGTAAGAGATATGGGATGGGATGGAGCACGGAGACTGAAGCATCGTTCGCTGGCACTGGTACTGGTGGTACATCCTGCCAGCCAAGCGTCTGTACAGTATTCTGGTTTGCTTGGCACTGACAAGCGCGATGTCACGCCAACCGAATTGTTACAGATACAGTCGGCTCGAAACACTCTGCTCCACGATATCATTATCCAATGACTTTCTCATTTCATTCATTCGTTAGTACAATTGTGCTTTGTGACGCTGTACTTCCCTTATTTATTCTCAAAAGTCTCTTTCTTTACTTCATTGCGCCACTTGCCGATTCCAGATGGCCTTTACCCATACGACATACATTTGCATCCCAGAAGGACTGCGTTGCAGACCTTTCGCAAGCATTATTTAGTAACACAAAATCTTCCACGAAGTCATGATATGACTTTGCAATGAAACCTACGAGTAACCAATGCGGTACAACCACACCTCGGGATTTTCAATGTCCTTTCCAGCTCCCCGGGTTCGTTTAGAAAAGTCTGCATTGGGCAGTTGACATTTATTCGAGTATAAACTCTGTGAATTTCAACTGTAGTTGCTCTTTGCTTTGAAATCATGACGACTGTATTATGGTACCGCTAGTTCGGAAAGACTGGCGGGGAAATATTCTCTAGAAGTTGTCTTGCTCCTCCTGACTCTTCAAAAAGTGTCTAACCTATCGAAAGCCCCAACAACTCCCGGTTGGGAGACAGACTTGATGCACTCTTGCTGGGAGAGCAAGTATTTACAGAATTTGACGTGGTTTCAGCACTTTACCGAATCTTCAATGATTACGGAAGACAGGTTGCCATATTCTGTCCGAGAAACTCACCTGCGTGTCTTCGAATGCAGGCCAATGTCGTCTGCACCCATCAGCTTCCTTCTGTTAAAAACCTTCTCTGATATATTTAGAAGTAGGAAAGGCATCATGCCTGATTTCTAACACTGTCGCTGAGCGAGCCTTCCACAAATGCCTACCTACTACGAGCGCACTTTACCTGCAACTAAGCTGTCTTGGCAGGCTACTTTGACAACAGCAGAAGCTCGAGATGATTCCAGACAGCAAATCATCGATGTAGAAGCAGATTGAAAGATCGCACATGATCGCCTTAAAAATTTGAGATTTCTGGGGTTCGGCCATCAAAACGCTGTCTTCTAGTTATCACCTAAAACTAAGGTAGTAAGTATCAGCATCGTAAACGAGGACCAGGACGATATTGCGACTTTGCGGAAATTGCCGTATAATATCTAAGAAGCCGTCGTTCATTCATTCAAAATCTCAGCCAGAAACAAAGATCCAGTACCAGTACATATCATGCACCGACCTTCTTCAAGTTAAATCTATTGTGAATCAAACATTCTCGAGGTAGCATCTCAAGTCAGGCCGCATCTAGACTCCCATTCGAAAGCCGAAGATCAGCCGGACCAGACCGCTAAGATAAGCTTAAAGACCCCTGCGGCCTCGTCTCGTCCAGAATTTCTCAATCTGACATCCCTCCTCCTCCGCCTCCCTCAAATTCCCTCTCGATTCGACAACAAAATACGACTACTACGCGCAGAAAATCCCTTGTACTCCCACAGAACGCCAGCAAATACCGCAGACATGCCCGTTTCCAAGAAGATGAAGGTGCGTGTTATTTCCTGAAAGTGGAAGTGAGGTGGGGTGATTCTGGTGGCCTTGCGCTGGATATGGAGGGGTATACCGCAGCCGCAGAGAAGGGTACCAAAGCAGGTTTATTTGAGAGTGTGTACTGATGGAGATGTGAACATAGGTCCAGCGCGAGCATCGCAAGGCCGAAGCTGCAGGAACCAGAGCCCCAGTCAAGGCCAACGGTCTCCCAGTCGTGAGTCCATCCAAACTGGCTCATACCACTTCCAAACCATATCTGACACTTCACAGAAAGCTCCTAAGCCAACAAGTCTGGTAAGTACTCCGAGACAGAACTCCTCATACCTTCGCGCATTTGAGCCCGTCCTACACCTCACTCCATCTGCCAGTTCAAGAACAACCTACGGAGCGCTTAACGTTCGAAATCAAATCGAGATCATAGAGTTTAATCGCAGGAGATGAAGAGTGGATATTGCATATAAAAATTGCAGAGGACTAATGCTGGTGAAAATAGTGCGCCAACTGCCGCAAGGAGATCGTCAACACCAATCTCACCCAGCTACAAGTCCACGCCGAGACGCACGACCAGAAGCTGTGGCCGAAGGAGAAGTGCTGGCCAGATATCTTTAAGGGAGATGCTTAAGCCTCCTGAATGTCGTTGGAGTTGTGACTGCCTTATATGGAGTGCGAGGAATGGTTGCGATATGAAGGGGTGGTATGGTGACTTCGGACGGGTCGAGATGACTGGGATAATTGGGCGCTTGACTGTGATCTTTGGGATGGCTTGGGGAGTCTGCCATAGCTGGAACGTGAATTTGATGCGCTGAAATACTGACTTTCTCAGCTCCTCAGGTATGATTTAAAGTGAGTTGAGATGCCCTGGCTGCCTAGTAGAGCCAAGTTGGCAGATAGGCAGGATCGAACCTTCATGCCCACTGTAGTTTGAAGAGGTTGCGACTGCATTGTTCTTGCTTATGATTATTGCTTTTAGTTTACTGGATGTCCTGACTTGGCTACGTGTAGACCTGATCTGAGCACAAATGTGCCAGCCATTTGGAGGCACTAAGCATGTATCTACAATCCAGCTGATGCTGGACATCTTCAAGTCGCCCGAGCGCACTAAATTCCTATTCATGCTTGCTATCTCCAAACGCTCGGAGCGGCGCTCTATCTTAGCACTTTTTTGCACTCTCTCGTCTGCGCTCCCTGCTGTTTGTCTGGGCTCTTTCTGTATCTATTCAATGCCTATCTACCAAATCAGCGATTCTGTAGTGTTTTACATGCTCGGAGATGTTTGTTGTAGCCATGTGAGCGCGTCATTTGTTACTGGCTGGCTCATCAGTCCTGTGTGCCACTTCATCCAGGAATGCGAAGCAAACAGCTTGTACGTGATCTATGCGTTCGCGATACTAGTCAGGGGCCGGATCAGTCACAGTCTTAATGTCAAGCAACCCCTGTCATTGCACAAACACTTTATCCCCATTTGTCAAGCTCGAACGTTCTTCTAGCTTGTTATCGTGTACGTGCTAGAATAGAGTGAACCGTCTTTTTTTTTCTTGGAGATAAAGAGGAGCGAACGTTAATGATCCCTCGCCGAAGCAGAGATGCTCATGCTTGCTTGATTAGAGGTTATGTACAAATGTCGAATGTCTTCTGTCGTTGAAGGCGGTTGAGATGCAATCATCTAAGTGATTTACACTCTAACTTGATAGCTTTTACTTGCGTGGCATTATCGCAGACGACTCTACCACGAACTATGAAGTAAATCCTTCGTCGCGGAGAGATTGGACTTGCCTCGTAGCATTTTCATCACATATATAATTTTCTTGGTATCAGTGACCTGGAGTTTTGACGCCTTCAAGGCCGACTAGGCAGGAATAGAGCATCATTTGTTGACAGAAAGGCTTTCTTTATCGAGAGCAAAATTGGAGACGAGCTTCAGAAGGAAATGGACAGCATTCCAGTTAGATTTGCTGATGGTATCAAAGACTTGCGACTCCATGTGGCACTCAAGGGTATCCTCAAGCTGGCATATGAACCGCAAGTACCTAGCCGAACGCTTTTCACCCCCGGCGTGAATTGTGAACCCCTGAAAAATAGTAAAGCCATATCGGCAACATCGTTTAGGGAGCTTACTAAACTTCTGGTCGCCTGTCAGCTGACAGTTGCCTTGTTTTGTCAAACACAAATCAGAGCTTCGGCAATCCGCAACGAGTATGTATTGCATATCAATAAGTGCAAGACATCATCAGGGATCAACGAAATGTTCGACGTTGTATATGAGTCGAATTGCAATTGTACTGGCCTTTCACTGGTCGTAAAAAAATGGAACAAAGGCAAGAGTCAACTCCCTGTTGGCGACTGTTGCGAAACACGAGCGATGATCGCAACTCTTCGAAGAGATAAGAAAGCCTTGAATCTGGCTGTAACGCCTACTTAACTCCAAGTTGAATTTTTAATAGTAAATCAAACGGCCCGGGATCGATTGTTGTTTATCGTAGCGCAAGGGTTGCCGTTTGAACTAGAAGTAAACAAATCCTCACTAGCTCTATCGAAGCGAGAATCGACCCTAGCTAGCCCCATCGACGATAAACGTCTTTCTTCCTACATCCTCGAAAGTGATAACTTGCGACAAATCAATATATATCGCAGCGTATCTCCTCCAGTTTCACGCACTAATATTTCTCGACATCATCAGATTCCTTTGACATTCTTACGCCTAGCAACTAACTGTCTCCGCTGCGTTCTCCCTGCCGCTTCCCCCCTCGAAACTGCTTCGATACTTGGGCGCCTAGTTTTAACAATAACACTTACCGGCCTTTTCTATAGTGCTAGTCCGTGTGGTATCTCGAGCTTCTGCGGAGCCAAACCGGAGGTTAATTCACGTTATGATCTAATCCAGATATCCACCTTCAAGTCACAATCTTCCCATAGACACCCCGAGTCTAAGCAGGACTGGGAATTTGTCGAACATTTGTGGAAATGTTTGAAAGTAAGAATAGGACCAAAAGAGGCAGGCCATCTCCTTGCAGGATTCTTCGTTTCATTGACCATTTCTCCATCCGCACTGGTCGGGGCTCAGGGATCGGCTCCGCTAGAAGCGATTCTGTCAACAGTAAAGAGCACAATTTCTTGGCAGCTGCATGACGAGATGGCGAGATTCCAGCCCGGTGCATTGAAGGTATAAACTATTCGCTTTTGCTACCGCCTTCGATGGCAGTTTTGGCATTACCAGTAGTGGGGGAAGTAAGCCCCCTGGTATTTTCGATCCTGCCATTGATCATCTCCGACAAGGAAAGGCTGCTTTGTCAGGACTCAGGAGAAGCAACGGAAGCTTTTAGACAAATGAAAGAAAAGTTGTGGCTAAACTACCCAGGCTTAGGATAGAGCGGAGGCTTTCGCCGACGCACATTATATGCACCTCAACTCCTGCAAGACTACCACTTGGATCAATACACTGTACAATCTCCTGTTTGGTAAGGAGAATAATAGAATCGGTGCTTCGAGGGAGGACAAAGAGTCACAGATAATGGATAAAGTGAAACGATTATCGAAATCCTTGGATGATGCTCGTCGAAGCAATGACGATCTTTTCAAAGACCTTAAGAGCATAAAGATGTCTGCCCGGCCTGCGTTTTCTATAATCGACCCGACTCTTACTACTCTTGAAAAGGAACGTTTCGACAAGACGTGCGAAACCATCAAGTCGCTCGAAATTGAGCTTAAGAAAGGATAGACAGAAAGCGTAAAGGCTGTCACGTCTGCACGCCTCCAGGTCGAAAGTGCCAAGAAGTTGGCAAAACAAAGAAAGGAACCTTTCGATCGAGAGGTAGCTTCTTCGCACAGAGAGACCAGAGAAATCTACGAGGAACTCAACTCTAGGATGTCTGAGCACCTGAGTACGCAACAAGCACTGAAAAGGGCCTAGACTAAGGTCCAGAAATGCCAATAGAAGAATAGGATCAATGGGCCCAGATTTCAAGAGATGAAGGCGTCGCACGCAGCAGATCAAGTAGAGCTCCTGCATTGGAGAACTAGCGCGCAAGCCGAGAAAGACAGATCTGATACAGCTGTTCGCCAAGCTGTCTCGGAAAGTGAGGAGAAAATTCAAATCTGCAAATAGCACTGGCAGATATGACTGCAGAGAGGGATAGGTTGAGGAGCAATGAGAAGGCCTTAAATTCTTGGAAGCACCATGTCGCTATTCACGAGCAGGCACGAAATGTCAGCGATTCAAAGCTGGAGAAGGTCCAGGACAAGTTGTTTAAAATTCTCGTGCCCCGCTTTCAATAAGTAATCCCCCAGTATTATCTCTCTTCTGTTTTGATTTGTGACGTGCTAAGGAATAAGCGACTTAGCGATCACATCATATCCTCCACTCCTACAGCAATCTTCAACTTACACCTTATTAGGATCGTCAGAGATGAGCTCTTACCGTATGTATGTATCATTATACATTACTAAACATATTCCAAGCGATCCCCTATGTGCAAAACAAATCGAGCACATAGTGATGAAGTCTGAAGCAACATCACAGGACAAAAAGTCGATCACGTGTAGTACTGCGAGACAAACAACCATGCCAAGAGACTGCATCGAAAGTGGAAGTCTCTCGATAATGAACGCGAGGATCAGTACTGGTGATGAGGAACAATCACCACGACGCAGTATGCTTACAGAGGCAGGGAGACAAAACGTGTCCAGTTAAGTGGACTGCACTCCCATTTGTGGAATTTTAGCCTGTCAACTCACATCTTCCAAGACACGCTTCTACCCCGCAAAGTCACAACAATTTCATTTAGAGTTCTTACCCAGCTATTCCACTTTCAGAATTTGAGTGTATAGTGATGGCTCCTTCAGGCGAATGGCGGCATGCTTCGCCGATGATCAACAAGAAACTATGCTTCACACACGTAAGAAATTCGCGAGAACAGCATTATTCGTGATCCTGATAACTCTGTTGTATATTGCCTCTGGTTTATTAAGAGAAGGATGGTGGTTTCCGAATTACATCTCCTCATACTTTAAAGAGTACCCTGCGCGAGAGCAGCTTGAAAATCGTGCTCTGGGCGAAGAGCAATGCAGAGCCAAATTTCCTGGTCTCACTAAGGAGATCGATGATGCTGTTGCTCGGGGTCCCTTCAAGTTGATCAGAGAGCCACGAGATACCCAAGGTCTCGTTCAAGGGAGGATCAAAAATCGAAAGGTACTGCATTCGAACTTCAGTGCCATGTGATCATCAATGAACATTTCTATATAGCTCTACATCATCTCAGCGGAAGAGAGAGCTTCTCGTCACATGCTCTATGTGAGTCTACTAGCGAAGAAAGATATCCCCCATCACTTACGGGATGAAAGGAAAGAGACGCCGTTCTCCATCAGATCTACCGAGCAATCACCACTTCCCCGACTCCAGTACCGGACACGATCTTCACTTTCTCAATCATCGATCATCCACGAGAAAACGCATGGTCATTTTCTCGCGATCCCAGAACGCTGGGAAATTACTGGGTCATGCCTCATTTCAGCTTCTGGTCGTGGCCCCTCCCCTTCATAGGCACGATGGACGAGGCACTCTCCAAGATCTCCGAAGTGGAGAAAAACAACACTTCATGGGAGAGCAAAATAGACAAGGTGGTCTGGAGGGGCACTGCATGGTTTAACTCGATCAGTAATACGAATTTGAGACAGCATCTACTGAAAGCGACGAGAGGGAAAGAGTGGGCGGATGTGGAGAACTTGCAATGGGTTTCCGAAGCTCAAGGAGCTAACAATTCGATCCCGATCGAGGACTTTTGCAAGTACAAATACATCATATATACAGAGGCGAGTATTCAGGGCAAAAACATATGTGTATCTCTACTGACAAGATTCCAGGGAATCACTTACTCTGGCCGGCTGCCTTTTCACCAAGCTTGTAAATCGGTGATCATCACACCACCACCCAGTTATCTGATGCACACGACACACCTGATGCGACCCTTATTCTCCTCGACTCTCTCTCTATCAGCCAGCTCCAAGACCTACATAGAGCCTAAGCCTAGGTGGACGAGATCATATGCGCCATCAGAGGCTAACGTCGTCTTCGTTGATCCTGACTGGGCGGATCTTGAAGAGACTGTGAAGTGGTTGCGAGCCCATCCTCAGGTCGCCGAAGGGATAGCGGACAGGCAATGGGAAATGGTTGAAAGTAACGGAATGCTGTCTGCAGCTGCTGAAACTTGTTATTGGCGCTCATTGATTAGAGGATGGAGTAAAGTCGCTATACCTGAGGAGAGTGCTTGGAAGGATGCTGGAGAAGGAGTCAGATGGGAGACCTTCAGTTTGACTGTTAAATCTGGATGGGAATAAATTACATGTCATTCAAGGGTTGAATGGGAAAACACCTTGGGCCGCTTGCTTTAACCAGCGCGAAGTGGAACGAACCTATTTTAAGATGCTGGAAGTCAGTAGTCGATGGCTTGAAATTCCGATCGTCTTTGCATCTAGTTCAGCCATATTTCCAGAATTGCGCAAATAACGATTTGAATATTCAATTGATCGGGAAATGATATGTTTGAGGGAACTGTATTTATTGGTGCTGAGACCCGAAGAAATCTTTCCATCTAGCTATGCCTCGACAATGGACCTAATCCAAACACGTAGTGGGCGAACTTGTTCCATATGACTCTCTTCCGAAATATTGAAAAGGTTCTCTGCGCATACAAAATTGTTGGGATCCACCTAGAACACAACTCCTTTGGTTTGCGACATTTGAGAAACCTTCAGATCTCTCATCATAAACATCCAAATGAAGGAGAAACACATAATTCCCGTACCAGCAGCAAGCATACGAGTCTGCGCGTAACCATATGCTTGCTGGATAGCGAGACGCTCTGGAGTGCCGACAGCATAGCTCAGCTGTACAGGTAGTTGAGAGTATATAGCCGTCACGTTGGGTAAAGCGGACTCAGGCAAGTATCGAGTCAGAGCTGGGGCGAAAGTGTTGGTCCAAATGGCTCCGGATATCGCACTACCGATCGAACTACCGATAGTGCCTGAAACAAAGAGGATTGCGAGAGCAGCTGCAACGTGCTGATGATCGACGGCTGCTAAGACTGCAAGCTGCATACAGAGGATGAAGACGGCTCCACCAATCGAGATGAATACTTCGCACATGATGAGGAATCCGACTTTTGTGTTAGGCTTGCGGAAGTGGATCATCAAGCCTAGGGAGAAGACATAGAGAGGAACTGCCCAGTAAAAGAGCCATCGGAAACGACCAGTACGACGGATCAGGTAGCCGACAAAGAAGAGCAAGACGCCAGAGACAATCTGGAATGTGCTGCCGATATATCCTGCCTCGCTTACGCTAACGTTGCTGACGACTTGAAGGAAAGACGTAAAGTAATTGGCCCAGCAAGAATAGGACATCTGATACGTCATATCAATGAGACAGGCAGCGATGACGGTCCGATCCGTCAAAAATTTCTGCTTCATGAATGGAGTAGGAGACAGGTAGGCTTGGTGGAGACCGAATAAGACTAACAGGACGAAGCCCGTCACTATCATTGCAATAATGTAGGGTGTCTTCCAGCCCTGTGGCGCAGAGTAAGCGAGCGTAAAAGGTAACAAGAATATTGTAATGCCTCCGCCGAGGAGGATCATGCCAGGAACTGTGACAGTGTAATCAGCAAGGGAAGTTCTAAGCAATTCGAACCGACTGTGTGCTCACCGTCGAATTGTACGATACACCACCAAATCTGTTGTGGGATGGTCCTTCCACTGCTCTTCTTTTCATACAGGCCTTTTTTCATGGCCTTGCGAAGATTTAGCTTCAGAACCAGGAATAGTGGCAGTGTGACCGCAGGTAGGATTATAGCGAAAGATCCGAATCCCCAGCGCCAATTAACATTTTTGAGGAAGCCCTCAGCAGCCTTTGATCCAGCGAACGCAGTGATCATATATGGCGAGCTTGTAAAAGCAAAAGCAAGACCTCTGTTCCTCAGATTCGTAGCGTCGGCAGCAAGCACACACACGATGTAGATAAGGCCCGAGAAGCCAACGGCGTAGAAGATCTAAAATTGGTTTGTCAGTCCCATCTTCTGCCATACCAAGTGGTTCGTTGAATCTTACCTGTGCTGCACAAAATGTTGCCAAGTTTTGGGACACGGCCATGAGGATAAGACCTATTGTGGAAAATGCGACCATAACGCCGAACCCTTCGGCTCGGCCCCAGACATCCAGCATTTTCGCAACAGGAATGTAAGTCGCGGCTGACATCGCGCTTGAAACAATATCGATTGTGGTCAAGAGGGAGTGAGCCTTGAAATCACTGGTAACGTATGGGACGAGATTGTAGATTATTGACAGCCTCATTCCATTTGTCAGGAACAAGAGCCAAATCCTGTCGGGGGAGTGACTTTAGCGTATGGCCACGAAGGGAGGGAATCATTACTTACAGGCACAACAGGGCAACAAGTGACTTCTTCGTCCATGCTAGAGTCACTGCCTCAATTTTCTGGACACCATTTTGTGCATCCTGGGTTGGAAGTTCTTCTTTGGTCTGGTAGTCGGACAGGTCTGTGCCTGCTTGCTTGTTATCGGAGGTAATGGCATCTGTATTCGCCTGGGGTTCGATGTCGTGATTGATGTTTGAAGTAGCTTGAGGCTCGCCAGCTGTCTGACGACCTCTTAGCTTGTCCATGATGGCCATCGTGATGATTTGAAGTTCAGTTGCTGGTACTGACAGAACAAAGAAGTAGAAGTCAGGCACTTTTCCAAAAACTTAAAGAGCAGAATGGAGAGCTTAAATCTTCTGATCGGCGGTATGCACATATGCAGACTCCTGCATCGGACGATCTGGAAAGGACTTAGTGGTTCCATAATGAGAGGGTTTGCGACTTGGCTGCTGGTGGCGGGTTGAAAGAGGGGCGAGGAGATGAAGCTCCAGAACCAACAGCGTGGGTACTTTTGAGATTTGATAAGATTAGATAAGATCGACTGGAAAGATAATCTCTGACCAGTGGGAAGCAATCGCGGAAGAAACAGGAAGCTTTGAGGGAAAAGTAAATTCCAGAGTGGGCTACCGTGCATTGGCTTGCTTGGCATAACACACGCCAAGATGAGTTGTTTTATGGCAATGAGCGACGTGGTGTGGAGTGTGCTTGTTGAAGATACCCACTTTTTGTGTTAGTTCTGCCCGCAGGTGCTAGACGGTTGAAAGCAGGTTGATGAGCACAAGGTATCTTTCAGAGAATTACCATGAACTACTTGCCGCCTTCTCTGACGACCAAGCTGGACATTTACAATGGTGATATGTAGGAATTTGAGATATAGCAGATATTTTGCATTGCCTCTTCGACGATTGGAAGCCGTCGACCATGATCGGGCAATCATTGGTCTGCTTGTCGATCATCAAGGACAGTCAATAGCTGGATCCAACTTTTCCTACGAAGCCAAGCAAAAGTCATCGTAGCAAGCAATTCCAAGTGGACTACCAAGTATTTCTCTACGAAGCACGTCGCTGGTAGGGCTCATACGTGCCTTCGAGCCAAGGGCCAGAACCTCTGTTGATTACCATCGCCCAGGCTGCTTGACATGAAACTATTCACTAATCCTGACTTGTGTCTACTGATCGGCACTCTGATAGCCAGGAAGCTATTTGTTCGCCATTCGCATACAGGCAGGAATGGAGACTATATAAGTAGACAGGTTAGTATGTCAAATATGCAATAACTTACATCCTTTCGACAATTGCTACGTCCAAACAACACCCACCACTTCACTCGTCACATCGTTCATCACACAGTACTTAACCAACACAATGCCGTCCAAGGATTCTCAACCCTCAGACCAGAAGATACTCCAGACTAAGCGCATGAAGCTAGTCGCTCTTACGCCACAAAATCGCGATGACCTCTTCAAGTTGGACTCAGATGCCGACGTTATGAAATACATCGGCTATGGCAAGCCACTGAGCGCCAGTGACTCGGAAATTGGACTCAACTGCCTGCTAGAGCTTGCCGTCTCTGGTCTTGGAACGTGGGCTGGCTATGTTGGTACGGAATTCGTAGGATGGTGGGTTCTGGCGGCTGGCGAGACAGCAGACAAAAGCACGGCCGCACAGCCCGACACGAAGAACGTCGTATTTGGCTTAAGGCTGCTGCCGAATTTCTGGGGACAAGGGCTTGCGAAGGAAGGAACGCGCGAGATTTTCCGACATGCTTTTGAGAGTTTGGGCGTGGAGCAGATCTCGGGCGATGCAATGGCTGTCAATCAGGGATCACGGGCTGCGATGGCATCATGCGGAATGAAATATATTCGAACATTTCACAACGTGTATCCTACTCCACCACCGGGTATCGAGGAGGGCGAGGTGGAGTATCGGATAACTAAGGATGATTGGTTATCAGAGAAGAACGGGGCACAGTAGCTGATAATGGAAAGTACCAGGAAAAATCTATACCTCAAGTACAATCTCTGAATGTCTCGTGGCATGAACAGCCAATTGAGTGACAAGATTGTCTGCCTCACAATACGCAGGCGAGATTATGCTGCTTGTAGCATATACGTCGTCCTCCTGGTCGAAGGTAGGATTTTAGATTTGCCGGAAGTTGTCTTGCAGTGGGTTCCGGGTTATGTTCCGTTGGACTTCGAGAACTCGACTCGACTCGACTCGACTCGACTCGAACATACGACGTCGAACACAGACGCTCAACGCGACACTGCCGTCATCCCACGCGCCAAGCGAGAGCCAAGAAACGCCTTCCCGTTATGGCTTGCACGCCGGGCAGACCTCGGTCACTTTGACAACATTTGGACATGACAAACGTGGCCACAAAGGTACAGTACAGTATCTGCATGTGAAGGTTCTTTGGTTAAGGAACCTACCTATCCAACAGTGTGAGACCTGATCAGGATGGCCCGATTGGTAATCAAAGAAGCTCACACATATTGATCGCTACCTTACCTTAGACTCATTTCCCTTCGAAACTGCAGCATCTTGTTGACTCTCCTGAGGGCTGGCGAGTGGACGGAAAGGTGGAGCGTTGCAAACCTAAGAGACCCCAGCCTGCCCAGCCCCGCTACTGTTGCTAGTGCAACTCCACACGGACGCGGATCAAATCTAATCAGATGAAGATTTATTCCCTGTCAACTACGCCTGACACCCCCGACACCGGGCATGGCGCCGGTCTGGCGGTAGACGATACCGTGAAATCTTCTTAGCACTTGCGAAAAAGAAACGCCCACGGTACTTGGCGACGTAAGAGTCGTCTGAACTTTTGCGCGATTCTGCTGATCGATCCATCTGATTAGATTACAGAGGGAGAACCTTCCTTGTCGTGACACTAGAGCAGAAGTGCTCCACTACATAGGCTCCACTGGAGAGGTTTCTCTATGCACTTGATCTTATCAGATCCTTAGATTACCCGGTCTGTACTCATCGTTCTGGGACCATGAGTGCCGATCCTGTTGTTCGATTTGTTCTTGGCATGCCTGGGTGATTTGCAACTTTGAGACCAGTGTGTGCTCCGAACACCATCCTGTTTTGCGTCCCAAGTGTTGATTCCCCTTCCTGAAGTTCTTCCTCAGGACTTCTTAGCCAAAGTCATAAACATGGCCACTGAGATAGAGAAAGAAACAGATGAGAGTCTGTCGGCCCCTAAGATTTCTAGGGAGATGGAGAAGTCTGGGGAACAGACGAATCAGGCTGGAAGCAATCCTTCTGCCATGAAAATAAACAGACTTTCGGTAAGTGATAGCCACGTAACAAGAAATACTTCTTGCGATATTCCTAACATCGCGTGCAGTCTTTCAAGAGTTACTTCACATATTTTGAACTTCTCTTTGCCGCTCAGCCAACGTGGGTAGATGTTGCACTGATCACATGTGGAACACTTTCTGCAATTGGAGCCGGAATCCCTTTTCCTTTGATGGGTGTCCTTTTCGGTCAACTCATCGACAACTTCAACAGTGCCACGTGTGCTGCAGAAGACAATAGCGCTGCAACAGCTGACCCATTTCAATACGAGGCAACTATCAACAACAAGGTAATTCAAACGGCCTGGATAGGTGCCATCTCTCTCGTCCTTATCTATAGTCACTTGACCTGTTGGAACATCATTTCTCAACGCCTTGCACAACGCCTGCGTAGTCGTTATGTTTCCGCGCTACTTCGTCAACCGCCTGCGTTCTTCGACACCCGTGGTGCCGCTGGCCAGGTCTCGAGTCGTCTCCATGGCGATATCACTGCTGTCCAAGCAGGCACCTCGGAAAAGGTTGGCAACATCATCACAACTATTAGCTTTTTCGTGACCGTTTTCATCATCGCA
Source organism: Neospermospora avenae (assembly GCA_014282315.1). Taxonomy (NCBI): domain Eukaryota; kingdom Fungi; phylum Ascomycota; class Leotiomycetes; order Helotiales; family Ploettnerulaceae; genus Neospermospora; species Neospermospora avenae. The sequence continues at coordinate 6,711 of JACBAH010007307.1, read as the reverse complement.
TTTTCACAACAGCCACGTCTCGCTGGTATTCTGCTCTGCATGCTTCCCGCTTTCCTGATATCAGGGACACTCGGCGGCAAGTACTTAGGCAAGTATGTCGTGAAGCAGATCGGAGAGACTTCTTCAGCATCATCGATAGCTTCTGAGGCATTGACCCACATTGCAGTTGTCCAAGCCTTCGGTGCCGCTCCTCGTCTCGAGGCAAAGTTTGCTTCGCACATGGCAAAAGCAAAGAAGTTTGCGACTACAAAAGCTGCAGTAGCTGCAATTCAGACGGGATTGCTTTACTTCATCGCCTATTCTGGTAATGCCTTGGCGTTTTGGCAGGGAAGTATCCGTATCGCAGATTCGATAGAAAAGCAGGATGGAAGCGCCAGCGTAGGACAGATTTATGCCATCGTCTATCTGCTTGTTGATGCATGTGTCATGCTCGGCGGTATCGCACCGACACTTCCATTTCTAGGAGCTGCTGTTGCTGCATATCAGCGACTTCAAGAAGATATCCTGGCGCCCTCAGCAATTGACGGCACTTCAAACGAAGGCATCGTTCTGTCTGCAAGCACGGCAAAATCGCTTGCTTTTCGCAATGTCTCATTCGAGTTCCCTTCACGTGCGGGGCAGCCTGTCCTACAGCAAGTTGATCTGGAATTCCCGGCAGGGAAGTATACAGCTATCGTCGGACTATCGGGAAGTGGAAAATCCACGTTAGCTGCTCTGATGGCCCGTCTCCATGACCCGACTGAGGGACATGTAGAGTTGGATGGACATGACCTGCGAAATCTCAATGTGCGATCGCTCCGCAGTTTTATCAGTTTTGTGCAGCAAGAGCCATCTCTTCTCGATCGCTGCATTTACGAAAACGTTGCTCTGGGTTTGATCAACTCATCTAAGCCCGCACATCAACATCTCAAACCGTTCCTCAATAGTCCTGCGCTCGCTAATCTAGCTGAAAAGGGCAAAGACACTCTCGCTGCTGTAGCATCTTTGGGACCTGAGCTTGCTGAAATCGCTGAGCTGGTTCGTCATGCTGCGGAACAGGCCGATGCTGCAAGCTTCATTGAAGGTCTCGAGTCAGGATATGGGACCTCTGCTGGTCCAAATGGCTCTCGTTTAAGTGGTGGACAGCGACAGAGAATTGCTCTGGCTCGAGCCCTGATTCGCGATCCAGAAATTCTTGTACTCGACGAAGCAACAGCTGCCCTCGACTCAGCTAGCGAAAAGCGTATTCAGCTTGCAGTAGAGCGTGCTGCAGCTGAGCAAAGGACGATCGTCTCGATAGCTCATCGGCTTTCAACAATTCGTAACGCTGACAACATCATTGTTATGCAGGCTGGTCGTGTCATTGAGCAAGGCACGTATGCTCAATTGATGGCTCAAGATCAAAGCGAATTTGCACGAATGGCTAGATTGCAGAGTTTGGGGACGAGCAATAAGGCTGACGCAGGCTCTATCTCGGGTGATTCGATTGACGCTTCAACGCTCAGAGGTGGTCAAAGTGTCGAGCTGATTCAACCAAAAAATCTCGACGAAGGCCAGACAGAAAGAAAGCCGAGCGATGCGACTGATAACAAGAAAGAGAATGTTCAAGATCCCGAGCTCGATGGCGTGAAGCCTTTCTCTTCTGTCATGAGAGGAATTGCTTTCCTTGTTCGCCCATCGCTGGGTTGGTTTACAATTGCCATGATCGCAGCCGTGTTCGTTGGAGCTACCTTCACAGGAGCAGGTGTGATATTTGGCTTCACTGTTGGTGCTCTTAATCCATGCGAGAGTACTATCGAGAAAATTCGATCCATGGGACGTTTTTTTGCAGGTCTTTACTTCATGCTGGCTGGTATAGAGCTATTCGCCAATTTCCTGGCGTGGTTCGGTTTTGGTACTGTTGCTGAAAGGCTCCTTTACAACCTTCGAGTTCTCTCCTTTCGGTCGCTTCTCGAGCAGACTCTTCATTGGCACCAGTCTGAGGGTCGTGATCCGACCAGTCTGCTTGGTGTCATTACAAAAGACAGCGCCGCGGTAGGGGCGTTCAGCGGATCTACTTTCGGCACAATCTTCGCAGTTTGCATGAACGTGGTGATCTCAATAGTCGTCTCTCACATCTTCGCGTGGAAGATTGCCTTAGTATGCCTCACGACGATACCCATATTGTTAGGCTCGGGATTTCTTCAGCTTCGCATGTTGGCTCGCTATGAGGAGCGTCACCAAAAGGCGTTTTCGACGGCCACCTCGCTGGCAACTGAAGCGATCCAGTCCATCAAAACCGTTGCAGTGTTATCCTTGGAGCAAGAATACATGGATTCATATGAACGGCTGCTACTTCCACCAAAGAAGCAAGTGGTCCGAGCTAGTGTGGTGACCAATATTTTCCTCGCCATTTCATATACTGCTGGTATTTTCGTGAACGCGCTAGCTTACTGGTGGGGTTCGCAGCTCATCATGAAAGGCCAATACACCCAGACGGACTTCCTCATCATCCTCGTAGCGATGTTGACTAGCGCGCAGCTCTGGAGTGGCATGTTTTCGCTCGCTCCTGAGTTCTCTCGGGCACGACTCGCGCTGTCCCGAGTTATGACAGTCGTCAACTTGGGGTCAAGTACCCATGCTGGTAGAGAAGGACGTGATCCAGCAAAGACTGGCGATGATTTGGAGTCAGATATCCGGACTATCACTCCAGCAGTCAAGAAGTCCACCGGCGGTTCAAGTGTTGCCTTCAAAAATGTATCGTTTGCGTATCCTGGCCGTCCAGAAGTTACGATCCTTGACAACGTCTCGTTCACACTTCCCCCAAATCAGTTTTGTGGCCTGGTGGGACCTTCGGGAGCAGGAAAATCCACAATTATGAATCTCGTACAGCGGCTGTACTCGCCAACCGGAGGAGCCATTTTCATTGATGGCCAAGATATCTCACGACTGCCAGCGGCGTTTCGTGAAACAATGGCCATTGTTCCCCAAGAGCCCGCTTTGTTTGACGGCACTGTCAAATTTAATGTCGGATTGGGAGCTCCTCCCAGTCATGAGGCTACCGACGCTGAGATCGAGGAAGCTTGCAAGTTGGCCAACATCCACGACGTGATTATTTCTTTACCGGATGGCTACGACACAGAATGTGGAGCCTCTGCATCATCGCGTCTTTCGGGAGGCCAACGACAACGCTTGGCTATTGCTCGTGCTCTCGTACGTCGCCCTCGGTTACTGCTCCTCGATGAAAGCACGAGTGCTCTTGATGCCGCCAGTGAGGAAGCTCTTCAGCGCGGACTTGAAAAGGCAGCTCTTGGAACGACAGTACTGGCCATCACGCATAGACTACATACTGTGCAGAGAGCTGACGTGATATTCGTTGTTGAGGGTGGACAAATTGTCGACAGTGGTACACATAATGAGTTGATGGAAAGGAGAGAAAGCTATCGCGTCAACGCGATGTCCCAGCTCTTGCAGTGATACTAGTGCTAGCGTATGTAATTAATGATACCTTTTTTTTTCAGTACACAGGTGAAGGTGACGCAAAATGATTGACCTCATATAGGTAAATAGGTAGCATCGAAACATCTTCCTTGAAGTTGGTAGCTGATACAACAGACAACAACAAAATAACCATTCGGGATCACGTGATGCAACTGTACATGGAGAGCTTTAATCAAACTTTTGCTGGGTTAATTTTTTGCTTGGTAAAGATTGGAGACATCGTCGCGTAACCACAATAGTCACGCTGTCGTACTCTAAATGTCTCTTAATTGATTATGTATACCAATCTGCAATCATGCTGACCACACATATCACGTTACTCGGAGCACATGAGGTGGGACCGCCAATGATTTGTACGACCAATCTCTTACAATCCGAGACCAGTATGCGCAATGTCTCCTCCTTTAAATGGAGTTTCGCTCGTGTCCCTGATTAGCCTGAAGTATCAAAGTGGGAACTCGATATCGCAAAAGAAAGTTCATAGGTCGGATCCTCGCTGATCCCCAGGTATAAAAGGCAGTACTCCTCTTCTCGATTTGATAGATCACCTTTAGTAGCGAGACCTGGCAACTTCAATATCAGGAACAGTTTAGTTTCCGAAAGATTTCAAAATGGAGGATCTCATTCAAGCCATCAATACGACCCCAATAATAGACAATCATGCCCATCCCCTTCTCATTCCCTCAGCACTAAACAAGTATCCGCTTCTATCGATTACGACTGAGGCTCACGGTGATGCTATGAGAACGACAAAATCGACCCTGTCACACATTCGAGCGGTCAAACAGCTATCGAATGTATTAGGATGTCCACCAACATGGAACGATGTGAAGAATGCCATTGAGATTGAAACTGCTAAGCCACACCATGCCTGGCAGAAACGATGTTTGGAAGGGATCGAAACAATCCTCGTAGACGACGGATTAGACGGCAAGGAAGAAGTCTACGACTATGCCTGGCACGATAAGCTGACTCGTAGCGAGTGCAAGAAGATTGTCAGAATCGAAAAAATTGCGGAAGAGATCATAAATGAGCTACTGAAGAACTCTGAACTTACACCTGAAGACGTTTTTGCTGGGGTGCGCGAGGCATTTGAGATGGTTATCAAGGTAGGTTGCTCTTCCTTTCGTTCTCCTCTGCCTCTCTTCGATGCTCAAGCTAGGAGGTCGCAAATCTTGCATGATCTCAGACTTCAAGAGGAAAACTAAATCTTGAATAAGGACGCACTCGCAGACACTGAAGTTGTTGGCTTCAAGTCAGTCATTTGCTATCGAACGGGATTGGCTATTCCGACTCACATGTCTATGGACGACATTGAGGACACTTTCGTGGACCACATTACTCAGCTTCGAAGAGACAGGGTTACTCATTTTACGAGGGTAGACGATCTACCTCTGAACTTTTAGTGAGTCGTGGTTGTGTCCTCAGTTTTTCGCGATGCCCAACTCTTAAAATATGGCTTAAGCTTCGATTTGAGCTGGGGAAACCAATGCTGATTCTTCTAGCTTGGTCAACAAGACGGCACAGCTTATTGCCAAGAGTCCAGGGCCATACAAGAAGCCATTTCAATTCCAGTACGTCACTTTCCGCACCTAAAGTCTCAGTGATTTTCGATTGGTATCAAACATCCTTTGGAATCCCAGATCCCACATTGAGACATTGAGTCTTCAACATGCTGAATTTTCGGTTAGCACAGGCCTTGGAGACAATGACATTACGCTAACAACCTCGTCACCATCTCATCTACAGCCATTTATCAGGAAGTTTCCAACGGTTCCCATTGTACTGCTCCATGCCAGTTACCCTTGGACAAAAGAAGCCGGATATCTAGCAAGCGTTTATGACAACGTCTATGCAGATATCGGAGAAGTTTTTCCATTCCTTAGTAAAGAGGGTCAGGAGAATGCTGTGCGGGAGATTTTGGAGCTCTGTCCAACTGAGAAAATCATGTGGAGTACTGATGGACATTGTACGTTGTTCAAGCAATAACTTCTCCACCCTCGATTGAGCACATCCGGGACTACTTTACTCCATGAGTATTCCTGCGATATACGAATATGAGTAATGCTTACCTCCCGGTAATCGCAGGGTTTCCTGAGACTTACCTGCTTGCTATCATTCAAGTCAGGGAGGCACTTGAAGTGGTAAGTTTCGTTGTCAATTAAGAAGTCCAATCTAATACCTGTAGGTGCTATCGGAATACGTCCGTGACGGATCCTTGACTGTCCCACAAGCCATTCGAGCTGTCCAAGATATTCTCTTTACCACTTCAAATGATCTATATGGCTTAGGGCTCAAACTTACACCCTTGCCTTCACTCGCAGCAACAACTGCTGCATCTGCTACTAAACTTCCGCTTGGGACCCTTTCACCGCCAAACGTAGACGCCCACATTCTCAACTCTTTCCTGGAAGCAAACGGCTCAGTAAAGTTCCTCCGCGTCCAGTGGGTCGACTACACATCTACAGTTCGCCTTAGAGTCATACCCGTGAGGAGAGCTCTCGAAATCCTCAAAACGAATCCACACCTGGAGATTGGTGTAGCCAAAGCAGCTTTTGGTCTCATTCAAAATGACACTCTCATATCAACTGTGACACCCACTGGAGAATACAAATTGCGAGCTATCATGTCTACACTCAAATTTGGGCCCTACGATGGATATGCTTCTGCTCAATGCGAGTTTCGTGAGAAAAATAACTCGCCCGTAGTACTCTGTGCGCGAACCATCCTCAGAGACACACTCGAGACCTCAAAAACATTCGGTCTAGAGTTTCTTATAGGTTTTGAGATTGAAATAGTGTTCATGACTCGATCTCCCACGGACGGTAAGCTATCCACTCTACAAAATTCTGCTGGCCATTCCTGGAGCGCAAGCCGTGCGATGCACGGTCGGGATATCATGTTCGTCCTGGATGAGATCTACGAGACCCTTAGAGCTGCTGGTATTTTTCTCGAGCAGTTTCACCCCGAATCTAGCTCTGGACAATATGAATTTGTCCTGCCAGCTCTCCCTGCCATGGAGGCAGCAGACACTCTTATCCACGCCAGGGAGGTCATCAACACGGTTACGTCAAATCATGGACTGCGGGCAACCCTTCACCCGAAACCATTTCCTCAAGCAGCTGGCACCGCCTCACATATGCACATTTCGATTTCCTCGCCTGGTGGGAATCACAAGGAGGTATACGAGCCATTCTACGCGGGTATTTTGAGTCATCTGCCCGCTATCGTCGCATTCACGTACAGTAACCC
>JACBAH010007306.1:0-26106 GCA_014282315.1 Neospermospora avenae | reverse complement strand
CGAAGAGCTGACTTCCGCTTGTTAAGAAACCTGCAGTGACGAGAGTATCTTGGTCTTGATCTTGATCTTGCTATCTGAAGAAGTCTTCACCAAGGTATGCTCACCTTCTCGGCAAATAGCAGCTTGCTTTAGCCATTTTTGGGAATAATCTGTATCGATGCTTCTATAAATCGAAATTTCAAAGGCACAAGACCTCACCCGACTCTGCTAGAATATACGCGGTACTGTACGTGGTTTGAGATGCCACCAAATCTGGAGAACTATTTGCAGGAACCTAGCAATCGCTTCGTTATCTGATGCTTTGGCAGTGGCTACAACACTTTCCCCGTTCTCTCTTAGAAGCTTGGAATGGTTGTTTGCATCTCTGGCCTACCACTCAGAGAAAAACTGGCCAGAGTGAGTTAGGTTAACAAGGCACAAAATATTCTCACCTCTGCGCAAAATGAGACTTGCCTTTCCTCCTACAAATACGAATCCGAGTACGCCATTTACACATATAACATACATAGTAACGTTCAAATCTATCATTCGGTCTATCTCAGGCCTCTAGCTCACTTACCTGACTCGATTTCCATGTGCAGCGTATCCTCCCTTCCTCAATGAGGAGGGTGATTTGTTGGTAGGCTTTAACTTTTACACCAGCTTCATGCACGTCACAAAAGCAGGACAAAGTATCACATATCAGGGGGAGAAATCTTACAAGAATCAGGCTATTTCTCAGATTCTTCTACTCACCATAACCCCACTGCTTAGCAAAATGGACCAAAATATCCGTACCAAAACAACGAATGAGTGCTCTCCAAATTCCGTCGGCCAGCGACCAACTCCAAAGAGCGCTAGATCAAACACAATATCCATAAAGTCCAATCGTACAAGCGCTCATCCCTCGTCGGTGATACAAGTGCCAACCTACCTAGACTACTCCACCTCACACCCTACTTGGTTCTATGCTTACTCTTAATTCCATCGCGCTTGCCACGATGCTCCCGCTTTCGGGCTGCTTCATTTGACGCGTCCTGGTCTCTCTTCTTCAGTTCCGCATCATGGGTCGGGCAGAGACGGCCTCTCAGATCAGGATCGAAAGTAGCTCCGAGGCATTCTTGCGTAGTAAACTGTGTACTCACAAAGAGGGCACAGTGCCGTACGAACTTATCTCCAAAGATGAAGTAGCACGTGGGACGGCGACAATACTCTGTTCGCCATACACACATGTTGCGTTGCTTGTTTGGACTTTGGGGTTCTGGATTTCGGGATTGGGAACGCGTTATCTTGTCTGCTGGTCTGTTGGCTTGAGGAATCGCTTCAATGTTGCAGTGTGTCTGTGTTACTTCTTGGCTATCTTTGTGTTGCTATTCTTGTTTTGTAGTAAATTAAGAGTCTTGAGACATTTGTATATTCTATACAGAGAATCCATTTGCCAGAAGTCTGGCCCTATTTATACCTTTGAGGTCACGTATTGGACTATCCTGCTGTCACTAAAAATCACAGAGAATTTCTTTGTAACTAATTTCGTGATTGTCCATGTAAAGTGGTTAAGGGACGCTTCAACTCTCTATCCCATTCAGACTACCTGGACTTCGCTTTGGGTACATTCATCAGCGACAAGATCTCCAAGTCATGAATGACATTGCCTTTCGTCGATCTTAAAAGAGTCAACCATAATGATACGTTACTAGGATCTCACTACACTCATACGCTTTTCTTCCTCTTCTTGCCTTTAAAGATCGACTTCTAATATATTCCATGACTCAAGGATGTGCAAGCTCACCAGGGCCGCCACATCATTCAGGCAGCTTTTCCAAATTGATCATGTGATACATATGTTTCGCATATGTGCAAATCACACAATATCTCTCGCGAAACATGAGCCCTGAAATGTTGCTGGATGTAAAAGCTTCATGTGTTCCGAATTTAGATGGACTCGCGTAATATATGCTGCAAAGCGGATGTGGATGTGTAATAGGTAAAATTACCTACCTTCAAGGAACACTACGAATTCCGTAAAATGACATCAGCCTTATGGTATTACGTACAGTCCATGTTCAGCTCAATTGATCTGAAAATCCTGTACCCACCCTCTGTAGGTAATAAACTTCAACCTGGACTCCACTCGTCGTCACAACAAAGCTTTCTCCATACTCCACCATCAACAAAACAACACATCGCCCAGCGCGTCTTGAGGAGCCACTTTGCAATCTTTTAAGCTCGAGATCGTGACATCACATCGTGCCTGCGTGTTGACAAAGTCGCAGGATGGCCCCAGGAGCCGAGGTCTCGCTTATGGAATGCCCCTGTTTCAATTGTTTCTAGCCAGCGTCCAAGATTCTGGTCCGTCAATCTCAGACCGACTTTCATCTTCACCATTGTCGCGGGACAGGATTGATGCTTGTTTGGGATTGCTGCCTCCGTGGTCAGTGACCTCCAGGACTACCACCTCAAAAGCCCATTGATCGCGAAATATTTGGCTTGGTTTTGATGTCTGGGGGTTGTTGGGTGTGCGGGAAAATGAGAGAAGCTCGAAATCTTCTGGCGAACGTCTGTTATGATTCTGAGACTTTCGATGACGCGAATTACCTTAACAGCATAATTATTAAAATGCTTATCGTGGCAGAATTATGGCATTTCAATATAGGCCTTACCGGCTACTCACTGCTCAGTGCTCGCATCCATAATTTACTAGGGTGCTGCTTGGACGTCCCACGGTAGCTTCCCAGTTTCGAACCTCTTGCGTCAAAACACTCTCCATGAAATGAGGCTTCGAATAACGGCTCGTCCGATCTAACATAGACCAGCCGATCTGTCTTTCTGGACTGTCTAGGATTTTCCAAACCCTAATATTCTGGGTCTGTTCTAGTCACGTATATATCTTCAGGAACTCTGCTCTGTCCTCTTCTCTTCCAGGTTTTCTCATCACCTCCACAATCAGAACGATTTTCAGACGAGTCACCATGTCCTTAACAAACCAATTTCTCTCAATGTCAACTATGCTATCTCCGGAGAACTCAATGGTGAAGTCACCCACCGACGCCATCTTCAAGAAGGTCCAACTCTGGTACTACCAATACGAAGTGACATTCGGGCTGTACATGCTCGAACCCATCGAGAAGATCATCCTCAACACAATCGTCCTTTTCTTCTTCAGTCTGACGACCTATATCGCGATATCGCTCACTCCAACATTTATCATCGAGTTTCTGTCCCGAGCTATCTCGAGTCTGTTCTGGGTACATGTCAACGATAGCGGAAATCTTCTTGTTCTGCAGCAATTTGAGAATCCATGGGTGAATGCGACGAAGATTGGATGGGAAGAGTTGGAAGCTCATGTCATGTGATGCGATGCTGGTGAGTGCTCGAGTTGGTACTTTCACTCTGTGACTGTGCTAAATCATTCGCAGGAAATTGGCATCTTTAAGGTGGCAGGTCGAGGAAGATTATGCTTCCTATATTGATGCTTTCTTATTCGCATCTACGAGATTTCTACATTGAAAGACTCGCCAGCCAGTACGCTTTTTGGTCATCCTGTGGTATACGTAGTCGAAAGTCCAACTGGTCTTTCTGGCATCCGGATGTTCAGAATTATTATCCTGGAGATGGAGTATGTAACAGCCGTACACGAGTGATGTCTTTGGAAGAACGGTGCAGACAGTAAAGTGCTCAAGTTTACCACTACTGAAACGAGTTCACGAGCAAGCAACCCACGTCACAAATATCGAAATGGCTGCAAGACGGATTCTCAAGATCAACTGCGAGGACATCCCATGGCCTGTCATCACCCCAAGTCAAGGGCCCAATGGCGTCGAAATTTCGAGATGGTGTAGAAGAAGGTGGAACGACCGATGGGTATGTCAAGTCATCTCCGAAGTCACGAGATGGTCGTGGTGTACATGATGGAGCAGGATGGCTTTCGGGCTGGCCGAGTCCACAAGAGCTCTCCGTGTCGAAGATGGAGAACTTGGGTTCGGAGATCATCGATCCATCCCAGATAACCGCGGGGTCAAATTCCATGTATTCTGAGGGGACGTCTGTTGATGTCAGGGTGCCGCATATCGAGCTGGAAACACGGATTATTTTCAGCTGATGGGTCAGACATAGAGTAGGGAAAATGAATATGTACCTTTCCAATTCAAGTAATGACACACTGTCCGTATTATCAAGAACACTCGACAGCGCAAGCTCTTTCCTCGTTCCTATTCCCCGAGACTGTCCAGGTAGCGATGCCTTCTCCAGCATGGCCAACACATCCTCTTCTAAACCCCTATTACCATCCCAGTCCTCCGCCACCCCGAGCTCATCAATAAAATGTTCAGCAACATGCTAAGCCCTCTCCTCCCAGCTCTCAAGCATGACACTACAGAAACCACACCTTGACCGAACGACATTGACAATCCTCCACTCATACATGGTCGGAATCAAAGAACAGTTCCCATGCATGAGCCGTAAATGCTGTTTGAGGTGATCTTTACGATAGAAAGTTCTTTCGGCACCGGAGCGCATCATACATGAGGCGTATTTATGGGATGTGATATGCTCGGGGTCCAGATCAAATTCACCGCAGAAAGTGCAGAAGACTTCGTTGGTGGATAGATCAATGTAGGAGGGACCATGGGGGCTACATATCCATTTCTCCAGTGGTAGATGTATACTCTTCTCATGCCGCTGCCAATCATATTTGGTCCTAAATCGATCGGGACAGAATGTGCACTGAAATCTCTATATCTTCGCATGTTTTTCCGCAGTTCCTAGGTACAAACACGACTCTCCACGGACTGGTCGTAGACGATGTCTTCTCTTCACCTGCACAGGAGCTATGTGTTCTACATTCGCAATGGTCTTACACTCCTCGGATCATACAGACGTAATACTAGCAGCATACGATCTGACCTCCATACTCGAAAGACTCAATGCACTCGGGCAGAACTGACGACGAAACCTCGTTGATCCGCGAAGGAACTCACCACTTAAAGCGCCATTTAGTTGACTGACTGCGTCTAAAATAGCTGGTAGGAATATTTCCTCCTGTTCGGTCCAGGAGTTGAGCCAGCGATGAAAGAGAGGTTCATAGCAATTGGCAAGTGGTGGTTCTATCGTAGATTGGAGCGTATGATCAGAAGGAGTAGGAGGTGCAAGAGGTAGTTGAGGTGCTGGCACTTTTCCTCTCTTTCGTACGTCTGCAAACCTGTTCGAGATTTGGGAACGTTTGAGACCGGAGATCGTGGTCAAGAAATCGAGGTCGTTTGATGTGGGGTATGGTGACTCACGATGGGTTGAAAGCCATTCCTTCAATAACCGTAGAGCTGGTCGCGGGAACCGTGGCCGAGGCCGTGGTTCTGCTTTCGATCAAATGGACCTGGTAGATCGGGACGTTGAAGCTGAGGCTGAACACGACACATGTCGCTCCCCGATTGAGCTTGCGGAACGATGGGAGCCAGTCATTGCATTGGAGTTGAATTTGGCAGCTGAAGTAGTCAGTGTGGGGAGTATGGCATTGTGAATGTATCGCAAGATTGGCATGTAAGCCAAGAGCGAAAGATGGTCTCGAATCATCACGTGATGCTATATAGTCAAACTACGCCCTTCGAGTAAAGTAACCGCCTAGCTCGTATCTGAATGACAAAAATATTTTACCTATAACGATTGTGATCTGCTTGGTATTTAACGTTATGTCTACTTGACAGAGTGTCAAAATATGACAGTTGAAGTATTCGCACTAAAGAAGGCCGAAAGCAAATGGTCCGGACGCCTTTGTTAGAAGCTGCTGCATTCTATAATTGCCCTTTGTGACGAATCCCTTCTTGCCCTGAGCTACTGATCTACTGATCTTTCCATCAGACATCACTTCAGTTGATTGGAAGCACACCTTCTGTAAAGCGCTGCCAACACTCCGTCAAGTGCGTGCTGGGTGGTTGATTGACCCCGCAGCCCTTGACCACCGTGAACCCTTTGAAGTGACAGGTACTGGCTTTAAATTGCAAACGTTACCAACAATCGGATGTCCCAATCACCAGATACCACCACGTGCATTAGCAATTCAATCTTATGCAGACTCGATGCTACAAATGCTTTTGAAGTAGGTCAATCCGTAAGGACCTTGAACTCATCTTCGAAAATGATAAACTCAAGATCTGCTAGTAAAATGCATGTGCTCAGCTTGTCAAAGGCACTTACCAAATTGATTAGAATCATTCGATTTTGCGAGTTCATCAGCTGCTCAGATTCCGTGACTGCATCAATCAATTTGCTTAAGAACGCGACAAACCTTGCTGGCAGTCGATTCACAAGTATAAGAGCGCTGCTCTCCCAAGCCATGTCGCTCCTCGCTTCAACAAATAAGTAGGCTAGTAGATCAAGCGACGAGTACGCTAGTAGATATCTGAGGTTCTTAGGTATATAAATACTATGATGACCAGCGCGAAGACCATCGAGATTTTTACAACGCACGATACAAGCAATATCATCGATTCTCGACAATTCGAACTCAACAGGAAATCTTTTTCTTTGACCTTCACTCGCCTCGACACTCCTCGATAGCATAGAGAGAACACGAAGATCAATCGTATGTTCTTTCTCGTGCTCCTGATTGACTTTGAATGAAAAGTAACAGAACTAGTTGAAGTGCAGTCATCATCCTCAACAACCTACAAAAGCTATACAAAGCACTATCACCCAGAGATATCTTCTCTAATATGTCTTCCTGTAAGTTCTCCAAAGCCTTTCCATAACTCAACACATGAGAGGTTGTACACTGACCTGTATTAAAGCCAACAACAAGTCCCTGCTCGACCGAGCCTTCGAAAACATCTACGAGCTCCACAAGCTCGCAGTAAGCTCCTCTCCAAGCCCGGTCCACCGAGTTCGAGATCAATTCAAGACAACCTGGAGTGACTTCGACGATCCACAGGCTCTTGCCTTCAAGAAGGTCGAGGACGCTGGTCAGGATGCGCTTCGAGCCACTCTCAGCAAAATCCGATCATCCGAGGACGGTCTAGCCTTCGTCAACAAGGTGTCCGACGAGCACAACAGACTCCGACACTCGAAGACCAACTCATGAGCACTGGCACATATCTTGTTGAGGGCGAGTGGAGCGAAGCAACCCGTGGTGAGAAGCTCAGGCACCTTGACGAGCCTCTATTGCCCTATGGCGACCATCATCAGCGCGTCCGTTTCGTCCTCCAAGAATTGGAGTCCGCCATCATGCATGGCGCGGGTGACGAGGGCGAGTTGAGCAAAGCCGGAGCCAAGTGCAACAACCTGGCACAGAAACAGGGCAGCGTGCTAGCTATGCTGGAGTTACTTAAGAACGACATCAAGCTTATGGTTGTCCTGAAGAACCTGTTCCGCGAGCTGGGGAAATTGGTTCGCGATGAGCTCAAGGCTGACTGGGATTGGCAGGCTGGGCTTAACAAGCGAGTCCATCTCCGCAAGGCGATCGATGAGACGTGGGATAAGTTCAGCCAGTATTTTTGGACAGTGGTTTTGGATGAGCTCACGGATAAGGGAGCATCTGACGGGTTGAAGAGACTTGTTGAGGAGAAGATTGCCCGAAATTAGGGTGGATCATTGCGAGATCGGGTTTGGTATTGAGATTTCGAGAAGGCATTGAGACAAATACAAGCTTGTGAATGGAAAATTGGACACAAGTCAAGCCGGTAGAGAAAACAACAACGAAATGCAAAATCCAGCAATACATTGGAGCTTGCAGGTGATCACAATAAACAAGACAGGAACGATAGTGAGAAATCAAGGAATCCGTGTTTGCACAATCTACTACGCATAACGCTCCTTGTCCTAGGAAACACATGAAAGTATTCTGCATTTTTCACTTGCAGTAGTGACAATGATTCCTACATCTTCCAGAACAGCGTACCATTGAAGTGTTTGCGCGAACTTGGGCAATACACTTGTACCTCTAGGGTTGGTGATCTATTCCAAATCTTGAGAAAAGTTATCAGAGTCCAATACCACGAATTGAGCTGGCTTTAGAATCCCGTCGCAGCCAGCAGGCCACTCCATGTCACTGCTAATCCAGCCTGAGGGGTATGAGAACATTTCCGGAAGTGAGTTGCATACACTTCATAATTTTCTCTTGGGAATATTCTCTCGTGTTTCCTGGAGACTCCTCCGATGAGGAAACACACTTTGATCGACTTGCCCGGGATTATGTAAGCACTCTTTAATTGATCGCGTCGCGTACACGAAGTCCTCACCCCTGCATGACGCGACGAGACGAGAGGGAGCACCAATATTTCCGAACCCCTTCTATGCTTGTTTACTTTCTTCGCACTCTATTCTCCACATCTACGCCATACAATACTCACAATGGCGCCCTCAAGAGTCCCCCAAAAGCGAATCCTCGGTGATACTGCCAACAGTCGGAAGAACATAGCCTCCTCTCCGTCCTCCGTGAAAAAGCGCAAACTCGAACCGGTTGAACCAGCCTCATCGCCGGCAGCAAGATTTAAGAGCTCTCAGAATGGACCCAAAGGAAAGGTTGGCTCTAGTCAACCTAGTCATTTTGAATCCGAAGTGCTGGAGAAGATGACGCAGGATATGGCTGGATTGAAGAAGAACAATTCCGAGAAAGATCAGCACTGGGCGAGGCCGAGTCTGGATGACTTCAGGGAGGGCAAAGACAACTTGATCTTTCAGCAGATTGAGTGTGAAGAGGGTACTCTACATGGTGGAAATGCTACGGTCAAACTATTTGGTGTTACGGAGGCAAGTAGCTAAGCTTCTTTTTTGGATGGATTCTTACTGACTACTTGCAGACTGGTCACTCTGCTATGCTTCATGTCACAGATTTCCTACATTATCTCTATGTTGCTGCGCCGGTCAATTTCACACAGCGCGAATGCGATGGATTCAAGGCTTTTCTTGATGCTCAGCTATCTACACATCAACCTGCGATCCACTCCGTCCAGATAGTACTTCGAGAGAACTTGTACGGCTTCCAGGGCAATCAGCAGAACCCATACATCAAGATTACAGTAAACGACCCTAAGTTTATCAACAAGGTCAGGAGTACAATTGAGAATGGGACTGCGAATTACAAGGGAATGTGGAAGGGATCTGGTGATGGTGGAATATTGACATTCGACAGCATCGCATACGTCCTGCGCTTTATGATTGACTGCAAGATTGCTGGCATGTCTTGGGTCGAGGTCGCCGCAGAACAGTACACGATGATTCCAGAACACGAGCGACAGTCGAATTGTCAAATAGAGGCATGGGTATCATACAGGGACCTAATCGCACACAAACCAGAAGGAGAATGGGCAAAGATGGCACCGCTGAGGATTTTGTCGTTCGATATTGAGTGTGCAGGACGTAAAGGCATTTTCCCCGAAGCCAACCACGACCCGGTCATTCAAATCGCCAATGTTGTCACACGATACGGAGAGAAGAAGCCATTTGTACGGAACGTGTTCTGCCTGGACAACACCAGTCCGATCGTCAACACTCAACTCTTCGAATTCGATAAAGAGGAACAAATGCTCTCGAAATGGAGAGATTTCATGGAGGAGGTGGATCCGGATATCATCATTGGTTACAACATTTGCAATTTCGACTTTCCATATCTGCTTGATAGGGCGAGACACTTGAAGGTGCGTGACTTCGATGCTTGGACCAGGTTGAAGGGCATGAGATCTGCTTCAAAAGACACGAACTTTTCCAGTAAGCAAATGGGAAATCGTGATACGAAAGCAACCAATACGAATGGTAGGCTACAATTGGATCTACTCCAGCTCGTTCAAAGAGATCACCAGCTCAGAAGTTATACCCTCAACTCGGTGTGCGCACAATTCCTTGGCGAGCAGAAGGAAGATGTCCACCACACCATGATTACAGCACTTTTCAATGGCGACGGGGAAACTCGAAGACGCTTGGCCGTGTACTGTTTGAAAGATGCATACCTTCCACAAAGGTTGATGGACAAGTTATCATGTCTTGAAAATTACACTGAGATGGCAAGAGTCACAGGTGTTCCTTTCAATTATCTGCTTTCCCGAGGTCAACAAGTCAAGTTTGTCAGTCAATTGTTCCGTAAGGCACTGGAGCAGAAGCTAGTCATTCCAAATTTGCGAACAGATGCCACGGATGAGCAATATGAAGGAGCTACTGTCATTGAGCCTACGAGAGGTTACTATAACGTTCCTATCGCAACGCTGGATTTCGCCTCTCTATATCCTTCCATCATTCAGGCGCACAATCTTTGCTATACCACGCTGCTGAACAAGAATTCCATCGACAAGCTGAATTTGGTCAAGGATGAGGATTACATTGTCACCCCTAATGGCGACATGTTCTGCACCGTCAAGCAACGAAAGGGATTATTGGCTCAAATTCTCGAGGAACTGCTCACAGCCAGAAAACAAGCCAAGCGAGAACTAGCAGTTGAGACAGACCCTTTCAAGAAAGCCGTGCTAAACGGTCGTCAATTGGCCCTAAAAATCAGTGCAAACAGTGTATACGGTCTAACCGGAGCCACAGTCGGAAAGCTTCCCTGCCTAGCGATCGCGAGTAGCACAACAGGATACGGTCGACAAATGATTGAAAAGACAAAAGACGAAGTGGAGAAGAAATACACGATAGCCAACGGCTATACTCATGATGCTCAAGTCATCTACGGAGATACTGATTCGGTCATGGTCAAGTTCGGATGCAAAGATCTTCCTACTGCGATGAAGCTTGGCGAAGAGGCCGCTGCGTATGTTTCGTCGAAGTTCGTCAAGCCGATCAAGCTTGAATTCGAGAAGATATACTTTCCGTATTTGTTGATTAACAAAAAGCGATATGCTGGGCTTTATTGGACGAATCCTGATAAGTACGACAAGATGGACACGAAAGGTATCGAGACAGTCCGCAGAGACAATTGCCGGCTTGTTCAGAACGTGATTGAGACTGTGCTGCGCATGATCTTGATCGATCGAGACGTACAAGGCGCTCAAGAGTACGTTCCCTCCTCCCCTTCTCGCCTCCTCACAAACTCTAGAATATAGCTAACGACCCCAAGCTACGTGAAAGACACCATCTCTGACCTTCTACAAAACAAAATCGACATGTCCAAACTCGTCATCACAAAAGCCCTCGCAAAAGCAGATTACACCGCCAAACAAGCCCACGTCGAGCTCGCCGAGCGCATGAAGAAACGCGACGCCGGTTCCGCGCCCACCCTCGGCGACAGAGTCGCATATGTGATCATCAAGGGGAGTGCTGGCGCGAAGAATTTTGAACGTTCAGAGGATCCGGAGTTCGTCCTCGAGCATAATATCCCGATCGATACTAAGTATTACCTCGATAACCAGCTTTCCAAACCACTTGGCAGGATATTCGAACCCATCCTCGGCGAAACGAAAGCCAATTCCCTCCTAGCAGGCGATCACACCAGGTCAATCTCAGTAGCAGCACCCTCTATCGGAGGGCTTATGAAATTCGCAAAGAAGACATTCACATGCATGGGCTGCAAAAAACCCTTAGTAGGCAAAGACGAGCAGGGTGGAGCGGTATGCAGTAATTGTGCAGAGAGAGTAGGAGAATTGTATCAAAAGACGTTGAGTAAAGTCAGTGATCTAGAGGTTAGGTTTGGGAGACTGTGGACCCAGTGTCAGAGGTGTCAGGGGAGTATGCATTGTGAGGTTATTTGTAGCAGTAAGGATTGTCCGATTTTCTACATGAGAATGAAGGCCAAGAAGGATGTGGAAGATGCGGGAAGGGAGCTGGGAAGGTTTGATAGGGATGCTGCTGCTTGGTAAAGAGGAGTGGTTGAATGAGGGTGATCGGTGTTTGAGCAGTGTAATGGAGAGATGGAGTTCGGATCTTGGTATCGTACATATGGTACGTTATGCGTGGGGTGTGGTGGCGTTGGGTGCTATAAATGTATGGGAAATTATGATGATGGACACGGCTAGTTTCTTGGGAATCAAATAACCCCATCGATGTTCTTGAAAAACATCCATTTCTGCCACTATTCGAGGGAACACTTTGTACTCTTGATCAATGCTTCTGCCAGCTCGGTGATATCAGCCTGGTCATTTATCACATTCCACACACGAAACATCGATCGATCTACACAAGAGATACGAAGCTGAGCGCTGGAAGTCGGTCGAGGGGGGTTGCACGAGATTGAGGTCAAACCTAGGACAGTCTCTCCACCGGAGAAAAAGGCGGCCGGTTTTGGCAAGCGAGAATCTGAAAATCGGAGAAGGTGATACTTTCTTCCTCGTTATAATGAATATTGAATGTCATGAAACAAACAAGAGACATTAAGAAATAGATCAGGGATCTACCGAATAAGTTTTGAAGTAACTAGATTCTCAGAAGTTGAATAAATTACAGCTTCAATAGACTTGCTCCTTTGTCAATATCAGCCACCTCTTTCTCCTGGTGGAGAGGACAGTATATACATGATTATTGGCGCAAAGGCTTTTACCTAGCCTATTTGATTTGTCCAAGCCGTTCTCAGACAGGACATTTGTTTACATGATCCCTATTTCACTGTAGGAGCTACAATGATTGAAGACTTACAGGAAAGTAAGATATGATTGTGTGATGCAATCCGCGGAAGCGAGTATCGACAACTAAGGATCTATGGTGATTTAAGCCAAGGTAGACAGAAGCCAAGGTAGACAGAAGTTTCGTCCTGAACAAATGAACTTAGTCGATACTCATTGAATATGCGTACTAGAAGCGTTCACTTCGCAGATGATTTGGGTAGGTCTACGAGTGCTTAGATCATCAAGTCAAGAGTGATTGTCAAGTCTCGGATACTAGTACAAGCATATCAAGTCTCCCCCCTAGCTGAGAGCCTTTCCTTTGATTTCAAGCACAACCTCATCTTATGGTCAACCACAGTATTCTGCTCTGGTGAAACTGTGAGATCGGCCATCTTGACTGACAGATGTGAGGCGGGGTAGGTGCGGAAGATAGGAAGCTTGCGGGTAGACCAGAAACATCGTCGTGCCGGTACTGATCATGCATTCTTGTACACTGGGTATGTGAAATCGACAAAGGAGCACATACAGGCACCGTACCCACACACTCGTGGTTCGACCTGGCGCACTTGTAGCACCGAACAGAGGTCGAGCATCTGTTCGACCTGACTTAGCGAATTCCTGCCAACCACTCCCTAACGCTCACTTGTTCCCCAAAGTTTTCGGCAGGCTGCGCGAGAGTCAAAAGCGTGTACAATATGATTGCATCAGTAAGGAACCTCTCAATCGCACGCAGGTAATACATTCCCTTCTCCAATCTACGTTGTCTTCCGGCCATCCTAGCTTTGTTTCCCTCCAAAGATATACGTCCGGCAGTGACTATGTCACCTGAGCGGTCGTTGTCGCATTTCACACTATGGGCCTAATACAGAAGGACCACATCAACCGCAATCCCAAAGCAACGACCGACAAAAAATGGCCAACACGTATCAACCAACCAATGAAGTTTTGACGGGTGGTTCGGACCTCTCCTTGGCCTGCCACTGGTAGAAGAATGAAAACGCATCGCGTACTCCATCGCATAGGCGCATAGGAGAAGAAAACAGACGTAGGTTTCGCAAAAGAGTAATACGGTACAGAACCATACATGTGGCCGATCGTCAGGAATTTCGAACTGTTTCGAACACACGAGCGAGGGATTACCCCCGCTGGAATTTTCTTTTTGCGGCAGGGATACTGAGAAGTTCGATGACTTGTTGGTGAATATCTGCTCGGGTTCTTCGGAAGAGCATGTCTTGGAGGAAGAATCTTGTTTTCCGGAAGAGCTTGTGTTGGAGGAAGGTTCTAGGTTCTCGGAAGAGCATGTCTTGGAGGAAGAATCTTGTGTTCCGGAAGAGCTTGTGTTGGAGGAAGGATCTAGGTTCTCGGAAGAGCTTTTCTTGGAGGAAGCATCTTGTGTTCCGGAAGAGCTTGTCTTGGAGGAAGAATCTTGGTGACCACAATTGCGGCAGACTCGACAGGATTTATTGTGACGGAGAGTCATGACTTGTTTGGTGCAAAAATCTATGTAGATTTTTTCATTTGAAAAAGAACAATAGACGAGTGCAATGTGCGCGCTTTGTGGTAGTGGAATGTAGTGTGAACGATCTCAGTTAGGTGGATTTAGCTCGTACTAGTACAACGTAGGTATGATGGCCGAAATTCTCATTACAGGTTAGGCTGTGAGGGTATTCCTTTAAATCGGTAGAGAGGCAACTGTTTTCATTTATGGTATTTTTCACAGTAGATCATCACCTCGATACTGTCATCACGATAAATCCTGACTTGGATAAGAACTGTATGATGACCATCGTAGTAGTGTCTTGTGCCAATTTTATCACTTTTGAATCCTATCTCCATACCACATAACACATGCAGTCCCTCATCCGCCGAAACATGAAACCGTCATATTCTCGCTATCGAATTCGAAAGAGATATAGCTGTTGTGGTATCCCGCAGATTGAGTATACTAACATCATGGAAACATTTTCAAGGACTCGACTTAATTGTCCTACAGTCCTTCAAGTCATGGAACCTTGAGAGACAAAATTGATAAGATTGCTAAAGCCTAGAGTCACAAAAGAAACTTAGCACTCCTAATTGAGTTAAATTTACCACAGCTATCTATTGTGGTTACGTAGCGTCAATTCTAGGAGCGGTGGCCAGAAGATATCAAATCATCAGATTCGATAACCAAAGGCTAAATCAAGTCATCTCAGGCGACCTAGCATTATTACGTTTATATTGATGAATCCCATATGTCGGTAGCAAAGTGATGAGGATATCATCCAACAAGGTCCCTCTCTCTTCAAAGTCATATAACCTTTTTTTGACATTACTGTATCTGATAACTTCAGACATTGAGCCTCGTTCCGGGTGTTCGATGCAGTTCGACCAAGTCGTTTTTATCTAGCCTCAATGCTCACATTGCCTTATCTGAGTTCTCTTGCAAACAGAGGAGTTATTTTGATCATTCTTCAATTGCTGTCCAAGCGCCATTCACTGGGGGCAGCGGTTCCGCCCTCTGATCTTCACTTGAGCCTTTCCATCCCCTCCCCCCTCGGCTTGAACCTCGTCGGCTCTCTCGAAACCATCGATCAAACATGCACTTCCCCAACTCTCCATAAAGTGGAACCCATTATCTGTCTATCCACAACGAGCGTCCCTATTCATTCCATCTCTGCTCCAGTGCTCCCAGATTAGAGCAGGAAGGGAAGATCAGCCACCATAACCCCCACCACAACCAGGTACGCCATAAACCCCGCCCACGATCCAGAGCACGACATCGATTAAACTCCATGTGCCGAGACCGCCGAGGGTGAGGAGTTTGAAGACTGCCAGGACCCCTGTTTCAAAGTTAGCCATGAGAATTAGATATAATGTTGTGGTTTTTGAAGGGTTTGGTTGTTGATTTTGTGAGTGGATTGATGGAGAGAGAGAGAGGAAGCAGGAAATTGAGGGGTATTGTGAGGAAGGTGAACAGACGAAGTGACTGATGATAGGAGAGGAGGAAGGGATGAGGGAAGAGGGAGGGGGAAGAAGGAGAGGAAAGAAGGAGAGGTAAAAGGCTCAAGGAAACAGAAAACGCAAAGAAGAGACAAGGAGGCAGTTGAATTTGAGAGTAAAGTATCACGTTTACCTGAATGACAATCAGGAACGAGAGAGATATTGACAAATGATTACATTGGGCACCTTTCAAGGAGGCGTGATAATAGGAAAGAGGATTCCTCGAGGCAACGAAAAAGAGACGTACAATGATGTGCATAAAACTGATCAGCACCAAAAGTCCCAAAAAACAGTGCGAGGAGAGTAGCTCTCTTGAATTTCGTGTTGCAGTGTGGTGTTGTAGGACAGAGACCCCATTCTCGAGCCGAAAGTATCTGGTGTTGGGATTCGGAGATGGGAGCTGGAGGGTTTGCTGGTTAGTACGAGGATAGAGATGGTTAAGTCTTGGATCTCGAAGGAGAGGGATATGGGGTGTGGCATTGTTGAGTAGTGGTGGGAGGGTTGGTAAAGGGACAGTGACATGGATATGGATAGAGACAGGTAAAGGGCAGTAGAGACGGGGAGTTAAGTTGGGAATGGACTTACGTTGCTGATGCGAAGAAGAACTTTGGTAGCTCAGTACCAAGCACAGTAGAGCGAACATGGAAAGTTGATAAACGAGGATACGAACAGCGTAGTTTCGAACGAAGGTGCGTAGCCGGATCATCATATTCGGCACTTTTCACTCTTGCTTGAGCTTGAGAAATATCTCAAGATTCCGTGCTTGGTTTTCCTTTCTTGGCTTTGGGTTTTGATTTCCTCTCATGGAAGGTAGCCAAGGTGAATTTTCGGGATCCGGTGAGAATTTTCTTGAAATGAGGTGACGAGAGTAGTTTAAAGAGCCGTAGCGCTCGTGGGAAAAAGTGAAGCTCGAGGTCGAAAAACGGTCTGGGTGACTGTGATAGCAAACCCAATTGGTAGGGCTGTTGTTTTTGCGTAACGGGGGGACCAGTGTGCTGGCTGTGAATCACATCAATCTGCCACATCAAACCAACAAAGCCGCTCGATTCGCAGCACACAGTCTTTACTTTTTGTTTTCCTGTCTCTGTCTCTGTCTCTGCTTCAAGAAAAATGAAAGAATCGTGGGTTGGGAAAGTCGGAAGTTTTGCTGTTTTGGTAAGGAATGTAGGACAAAGAAATATCAGCCGGTGCAGAAGATGCATTCGACCGGCCCCTCGCAGCCTGCGTTTGTATCGCGACGGGAAGGAGATGAAAAATTGGGCGTAGGAATGCAATATCATGCACAGTCCGAGAATCTCGAAATGAGTCCAGAGAAGACATTCGAAGTCGGTCTATTGCTTCACTATCCAATGAAGCGAAAAGGTAAATCCCGTAACAGTTCTGCGATACTCAAGGAAGCGACAGTAGGAAAGTACCAGAGTATCTTCATGACATATGAGGAGTGTCTCTCAAGACGGATGGATTTAAGAAGCGATTTTCATGGCTGTAGGAGTGGAATGTGAAGTCCTTGGCAAGATTCACTACTTTTTGGTGGATCATACGTAAAGCCTCCCTTCACCACAACCTCAATATCCCAGCCCCCACGCCCCAGCCTCGACAGAACAAGCTGGAAAGGCATTCCAATGTACCTATCTAGTATCTATAGCGCTCAGTCTCGTTGGTCAAGACTTATGACTCAAACCTCACATCATCCATCGCCCATCAGATGCTCAGCAGTCCTACTATTCTCCCATAATTCCTAACATTCCACGACTTTCAAATCAAAATAAATCATAGAAAGATACACCCCTAGGAAAAGAAGCAGCGTATAATAATATCAATGATAGATAGCATTATACTATCTATTATCTACTGTCTGTAACCCAACAGCCTAGACAAAAGTAAACGAAGGAGTAAAGTAGTGATCGAGTGAAAGAGTAGACGAGGAAAGGCCGAGAAGGATTCTGACATTCTGACACTCTGTACTATGAACATGGAGTTTAAATCGTGGCTTTGAATTGTGTCTAATAAGATGCAACTTATGCAACTTCCACTAATCGACTAACATTCGCACGCAAAGTCCTATCCCTCCTATATTCCCATATCCCCGTATCCCTATGTCCCGTGTCCCTATATTCCCACATCCCGTATCCCCGTATCTCTATAAACAGTCCATTCATTTATTCATCCATGATCCACCATCCATACTCCAGGAACCATCACTTGCTCAATTTCAATTTCAATTCCTACTGCTATCTATATATCCATACATCTAAATTTAAAATAACAAATCCACGATGAAAAGTATCGGTTAGGAGGAGGCACACACACGTATACATAGGCAGACACATACACGTAGCTTAAATAGTCGTTTTCTATACACCCACCCTTTGTTGTGACATCTGTACTTGTGCCTCGTACACTCGTCACTCGTAGCACGGATATCAATTTCGTAAACCTGCAGGCTGCAGAAACAGAGGAGATTGGGGATTGAGATTAGCATCGTGGGGTACTGAAAGTCCGAAGAGGGCTCTGAGCTGTGATGGTAATGAAGCGAATCTGCAAATCTTCAACTCTTCAAATCTAAAGCAAAAGCGAAATGAGGTGATAAGAATATATAAGAATTGACTATATAATTCCATCTACCATACTCTGATCTCAAAACTCAAGTCCTCAGATCCTCAAGCCTTCCAAAAAAAAAAGTCATTCAAAAATTGCAAATTCCAATACATCTAACTTTAACCAACATGTTACCTTATCTTAAAATCCAAACTGAGGAAGCAACATTTATATACGCCCCGTATCATTACATACACAAATTCGAAAGCCACAGATGTAGATTATCTCTTCTCTTCTGTCCAAAAAGGCAAGGAAACCAAAAAAGACTCGCACCAAGACCCTTCCGCCAACCCATGCAGCCTTTCTAAAATATGCCAATCATTACACTTCATCTCATCTATCTCTATCTCGCACGCTGTCGCGAGTCTAGCGTTCTTCCAACTCCCACATCTCGGAGATAGTGTCTTTCTCGAGCTTCTCTTTCTACGTGCCCCGGCAAAGCAGTACTAGGTCACACTGTGCTCGATAGCTCCATTTGCAGAGAGCCTGGTAAAAGATTCTTTACAACCAGAAACTATAAGCAAACACCAATCCCGTGTAAATCGTACTGCCCGTGTACAAGAACTCGAACCAGAGCGCTTGTCCGCCAAACGCGACTTTCTTCGTATCCTCCCTCGGATGCGCGACGCCTGTCTTCTGATCCCGGACCAAGAGCTCTTCTCTGTCTGGCACCATCGGGGGATCAATAGCATATCCGACTGGAGTCCACAAACTACTACAGAGGAACAGGAACGTGAGAGGTGGCCAGAAAGCGTGGGTGATGAGTCCGATAAAAATGTCTCGGAGAGGTTGGTCTCTGGGGAAGAAAACGCGGTAGGAAGTGAGGGCAACGGCGCAGAGCGTGAAGTAGACAAAGACGAAATGGAAGAGTGCCATATAGTTTATCAAGATAGCCCAAACACGACGGACCATGTTTTTCTTGTTCTGCGGGTCACGTTCGTTGAGCGCGTTACCAAGGGAGCCAGTAGGTTTGAATGCTACGACTGAGCCACCGAGCCATGTTGGAAGGATGAATGAGCGGATAATTGAGAGCGAGATGTAGGGACTCATCCAGATCTGGTACCGCGAGTCGCGTTGTCCGGTGTGGTAGCCTGCGGGTGAGAAGAGGGCGAATTCACAGAAACGGTTGCACATGAAAGCCGCGAAACAAGCGCGTATTAACCATTTGAGTTGTTCGATATCGGCGTATGCAATCAATGGCTTTCCCCAGACCAAAACGACGGGAATGGCAAAGAGAGAGACGGTCACAAGAATAGTGAACATGCCTAGAATAGCGTAGAGGGCACCGGAGAAACGCTGCGCGCCGGTCATCTGTTTCACGTCTTTACCGAAGAGACAGAAGTTGAGCCTGGCAGCGGTTTGGATAGTACCGATTGCCCAACGCGTGCGCTGCTTGAGATGTCCACCGTAATCTTCAGGGACGGTACCGTATTGGAGGGGTTCGTGGATATAGGCTGTTTTCCAGCCAAGTCCGAGCATGAGAGTGGAGGTTGCGACGTCTTCGGCGAGAGAGCCGAGAGGGAAGTTTCCGATTTCCGTGAGGGCTACGCGTCGGATTACATAGCCTGATCCGGTGCACCATGCTACTCCTAGAGCATCCTTGATGGGCTCGATTACGTGGACGAAGAAATTCAGAGATTGGGCCAATGGGTCGGAACGGGGAGTGTTGTAGAACAGTTGGGGTGGGCAGGCGAGGGCAACTTTGGGATCGACGACCATATGGGGCATGATTGCTCGTAGCCAGCATGGTTCGGGAATCTGTATGGAAATTAGCATGGATGTTTTGAGGCGAGGTTGAGACAATTTCTCGCTTGGATGATTGGAAAGGGGTTATTTACCATATCGGCATCCAAAGCAGCCATGAACTCATTAGCTCCACCTGGCAGGAGATCCAATTGCTCAAGACCGTAATTCAAATTTCCAGCTTTGAAATGGTGAGGAACGCCCTTGACCTTGGTACGTGCCATGTAGTACAGATTCGAGTAGACGTATCCAAGCTGATTGACCGCGGCTTCGAGAGTGGCAGATTTTCCATCATCCAAGATGACGACACGGAACCTATCACGGGGGTAGTCCAAGTCGCACGCTGCGCGTACGGTATCCAAGACAACATCATCGTCCTCTCCGCAGCAGGTGACGAAAACATCGACACCTGGGACTTCATCGCTATTCAATCGCAATTGTGCTCGGTGTCTCTTCTTCAATGCCCACATGGTCCAGAAATTGTGCATTTGAGATGGGATTGCGACGACGATTTCTATACCGAGGAAAACCCACGCACCAGGGTAGATGATATTGAATTTCTTCTGAGCGAGGATGACACATCCGATACGGAGACCCAGGTAGGCAACGTAGAGGAAGAAGTTCAACAGGGCGAGAACAGGTACAAACTTGAAAATGTTTCGACGCCATCCGTGCGAGAGTAGGATGTCATCGCGTTTGGCGAGTTGCGTTATGCTATCTTCGCTATAGGAATGTTTCGACGGGTGGGTTGAGGTGGAAAGCTGTCCATTGCTTTGGTTGGCCTTGTTCACAAGGGTTGTTGTGCTGAGATAGCTTCTCGAATTGGCAAATTCGCCATTGTTGTACTACTTTTATTAGCCTCGATTCCCCAGACATGTCGTTGTTGTGAAACTCGGATAAGGGATGACAGGTTACTCACGGGTGACATCGTTGGTGTTGTGCACCGCGAATCGCCAGGTGTTCCCGGGATGGACTCTGGACTCCAGCCATACACCGAGGACACGGAATCGTGAGCGCCATCATATCCAGGTCTCCTCCCTCTCGGACTCGCCGTCGCACTCAACCTCTCGGGAAGCATCAGATTATCTGAGCTGATAGCGTGCGGATCTTGCGGGTGATATGGAGCATTCGCAGTCAGGTTGTTGTAGGGTTGGCTGTAGGGTTGGCTGTATGGTTGATTATGGCCCCTGATGTCCTTCATCTCCTCCTCGTAGACATCCTGATCGCGGCCGTTCATTTTGGCAACGTGAACCGGTGTAACGGACCTATTGTCCTACTCGTACCGCAGGTGGTGATTATTGTACTTCTTTCTCGAATGGTCTTTCTATATTGTTCTTGCTCTTGTTCTTGCTCTGACGAGATCCGTTCCGGCGTCGTCAGCAGGAATGGAGACGCGGTTTGGATCCTTATTTTTAGTAAGGAGGTATATCTCGTGTCGGATTAACAATTACGAGCTGGGCGATAAACGATAGTGAGGTGTGACTGAACAGGTACAGTACAGCCAATGCAAGAGCTGAACGATTGTGGTATTAAGGAAGCAACGAATGCAAGCTGAGATTAAGATCAAAGCATCGGAATGGAAAGGGAGGTTGTGAGAGGCGGGAGGAGGAAAAGGAAGCGGCGAGCGAAAGTTAGTTTAGTTAGGAAATGGTTGGAGAGGGAGAAAAAGGCAAAGTCCGGGCAAGGGAAGGGCACGGTCACGGGGGTCACGGGGATCACGGTGGATTGGTCTGTTCATCTGTCATCATTTCTGCCCTCGAAAGCAGCTAAAGTATGATGGGCCGACTAAGCCCCTTTTGCTCTTTCTTGAATCTTGATGGAAGTCAACCAGTCAACTCTACTTCTCCTCTACGGAGTAATTATTCGCCTGGTGGGTGGGCACTTTGACTCCGTTGACTGGGCGTGGATAGGCATGAGCATGGGCATGGGATGGGGCATGATAGGGATGGGCATGAGAGGCATCAGAGGAGGCATCATTCGAATCTTGCAACCAGGGAGTGTCCGTATGGATGGATGTGGATCATGTGATGATTCTACAAATAGCGGCGTCGAGTCTCAAACAGTAAAACTACATGTGGATGGAAACGGGGGAGGCGCACTCGGCTTGACGCCGGCATCCCGTATCGTATTCCAAGCCCCGAAGATTTCTGATGTTTCCTGCATGATTTGCAACTTGCGAGTCGCATCCTCTTCTCCTTTCTTTTCAATTCCCATCCATCATCGTCACCCGTCCGTAATGTTACTACACTGTGCTTTCGTACAGTATTAGGGGTAAGACCGTCTCCATATAAAACCTTCGTTGGTCCCTGGTTCCCTTCGTTCTCGCTCAGCTCCCCCATTATCTGTCCCTGGTTTGAGATCTCAATTGCCAATCTTAGTCTCCGTATACGCAGGCAGGTAAGGCTGCTTGCTACTCTATTCGTAAAAATATCCGATAAGGAGATTGGCGCATAGTACCACCCAGATCCATCTCATCTCAACATATGCCCACCTGCATCCACAATATGGCACTCACTTAACCACAATCCCTTCAAATACCAGATGACACCCAATCACCAGTCTGCATTTCCCTGCTCGACGTGGGCTCATCGTATCGACGTGACAGTGCTGAGATCGACTGCCTCTATGGCCCTCCTCCTGTGCTTTCTACTAGGTACTTTCGATCATTGGCCATTACAGTATTGATTGAAAACATTACTTGTATGCTGGAGTATACAGTATCTGAAGATGTCTTTCTTTGGCGAGGTATCATTGGCTGGGAGACAATGTCATACCAGGTATTGAACATCTCCCCTGCATAAGCCTACTCCGTTCGTACCTTAGATGGCATTCCATTCCTCGTGTCCCCCGACTCGCCTTCGCCCTCTCACCCCCAGCTCGAAATGCCTAGCCCTGCCCAGGCTTGCTTATCCTAAAATAACCACTTCGTATTGGCCACTTTACCCACCTCAAACCACGCCTCATCACACTTGAGGGAAAAAATCAACCCCCTGATTTCCAATCGAGCTTAGCCCGGGACACTAAGGGCCACCCCGTTGACATCCGGGCATAATGCCGGGACAAGACCTCCCTGCCCAGCCTCGAGCGTCCAGCTGGAAGCGTTGAACATGCATGCCGATGCGGCTCGAGGGCGGGTTTTGGTGGAAGGGAAACTGGTTGGTAGGCTGGCAGGCTGGGTTGACTAGCTAGCTGGGTTGTGCTCTCGAGGCTGTCTGTCTGTCTTGTCTGGAGTCAGGCGGCGGTGCTGAAAATTCGGATGGGAGCTTGGATATGGCTCGAGGATGAAGGATGGGATACCTTGGTACAATGGAGAATGGATAGGAAGGCAAAGCAAAGCAAATTTACCAGTACGAGTTTTATGCGCGCTGCTTTAACAGACAGCTCTAAATATGGAAGGCTGCTACAGTATTCACGTACCAAGGTTTGATGAGCATGTTCGTACAAAGTAAGGGTGGGGTCCAGGGCGAATTGTAATTGGCTGTATTTCAAAATAGTTCAAAGTGTTTGACTGGCTTGACAGGTAACTGGAAGTTAATAAGGGTTCGTCAGTGGATTACGAGGTCGAGGACGGAGGCGGCGCAGGTGGCGGCGATTCATCTTTCTTTGCTTTGGCACGTCTTCGCCACCTACCTAGGCAAGGTAGGTAAGGTAGGTAGGTACTTAAGTGGGAGCATGGAGACCTGAGTGAGCAAAAAAAGAATTGATGAACATGATGATAATGATGATGATCATGATGATGATGATAATGGAATCTTGAGAGAGAACGAATAGATGGTACGTACCTACGGTAGGTACATCGTGCATTCGATGATAGGGTTCGAGCGTTGTGGCTGTTGAATTTCAATTACCTGTACGAGTATAATTGTGAATTGTGGAGTAACCTACTACCTGCTAGTCAAGTAAACTCGTGGTTCTGGTCGTACAATCCTGTCTGGCCGTTTCCTGTGTGCATCCTGTGTGTATCCTATGTTCTCGGGCTGTCGTGTCGTGTTGTGTTGTGTTATGTTGTGTCGTGTTGTATTGTGTTCGTGGCTGCCGCTGCTGTTGTGATCATCACTCGGCGGGCGTTCGTTCGTTTCCACCCGCCGCGCTCTCCGCTCCGCTCCGCCCCGGCACGGCACTATCTATCCTATCCTATCCCACCCCCTTGGGACTTGCTTGTACAGCATTTGCACGCACTGCACCCTTCAACTCTCCTGCCCTGTCCTGCCCTATCCTATCCTGCCGGATCTTGTACCTCCATTTCTTGATCACACTTGCCATCTGCGATACCCATCTAGACATCTCCAATTCTAATACAGACAACATTGTCGATACGTTCGTTTACATCGCCATCACACAAACCATCATCTTCTAATCGTCCTTGGCTCCAACCCTCGTTTCCGCAGTTCATCCGATCACAGCTGTGTAGAGCTTTTCGCATCTTCCACCTCCCTTCCACCTCCCTCCCACCCCGATCACTCTCTACACCACTGTCTTCGCGAAACGCGAAAACCTACACACAATGGGCGTCAATTTCCGCTGGCTCATTAACGCCGGCCTGCTTATCCTCCCCGTCGGAACCACAATCGGCGTGTTAATGGGACTTGATTCAGCCCGTGAATCATCTGGACAAGAACCTATCTTCAATAACCCAAGTAATGGCCCAACAGGCGGTACTTTACCAATCAACCCGAAGGATGATCGGACAACGAATAAGCTGTATTGTCAGACGCAGACGGCTATTACGCCCGGCAGTCAGGGTGTGAAGTTTATGCGTAAGTCTTCTGCTGTGATGCTTCATCCGGAGCCAGAGACAAATTCCCGATTATCAGGGAGGAATGTCTAGGGATATGGAAGAAAGACGAGGCATGAGGGCTGACTTTATTGATAGTAAATCCCAATCAGTGGGGTTATGTAGCTGGTACACCAGGAGCTTTGTGTATGAACGTACGGACTTCCGTCTGCCCCCAAACACATGAGCACCTCTAACATTCTCCTAGGTAACAACCTTCAACAATGGCTCCTACGCAACCCCCTCAGCCGCGCCCCCTTTCAGCGTCACTTGGGCCTACCCACCAGGACCAAACACGCAACCCGTCCATGCCTTCCCTAACGTGCAAGTCGTAACCGACCTTCCTATGCTTCTTAACACAGTAAAGACCATCGATCTGGCCACACAATGGACCTACGGGGTTGGCGACACTCCAGCGGAAAAGACCGATGTGACTGCCTTGTTGGCCAATCTTGCAAATACCAATGTGGCCGTCGATATGTTCTTCGATGCCGACGAGAAGAAGGCCAAGAATTCCACCCAGGCGGCTTTTGAAGTCATGATCTGGTTCGCGGACATTGGACCCGCGGCCGAGGCGATTGGTGAGAAATTGGGTCCGATCGCGTCGGATAGTGTTAATGGAACGACTTTGTATGTTTCTGTGTTTCCCTTCCTCCTCCCCCCTTTTCGTTCTCGCTAACAAATCTGTGTCATAGCAATCTCTATTCCGGCATCAACGGCTTCCAACAAAACGTGCTTACCTGGAAAGCAGCCGCCATGACGGAAACTTTTTACGGCGATATCGCGCCGCTGCTCACGAGGCTGAATACCATTCCTTCGGCTAAGTTCGATGGTACGAATCTGTACCTTGGGCATCTTGGCATGGGAAGTGAGGCCTTTTCGGCGACGAACAATGTTACATTTAGTATGCCGCTGCTGAGTGTTAATATTGGTGTTTAAAGGAAGAGATGATGACGTTAAATGTGTATTGAAGATGGACTGACGGAGGATGTGACATGAGAGGACTATTTTAGCGAAAGGGCGGAGCCAACGTCGAAGATGAGTGAGACCGGGATGGTTCGACCATGTTAAGGAAAAGACAGGGCGCAGACGTATCACAGAAACATGAAAGCGATATTTCTTCGAGGAAAATGAGTTAAAGCGTGGATTGGAGTAGCATAGCGGTTACGGTGACGGTTCACGGCTACTAGTTATCTCCTCCCTAATAAGCTTGTATGTGCGTAATTCTTGCATATGTACACTTTGGGCGTTCTTTGGATTATGTATGGGTGGATGAATTTCCAATTGCACTCTCTCTCTTAATCTCATATCATCTATGTTGTTTGTCTGTTTTTCGGTTCATTCGGGTATTTTGGATCCGGAGCTATTTAAAGAGAGGGTGGAGGTTAAGGTATTGCCAATGGTAGTGGGTAGAAGGGAAGGAGATGGGACGTTTGGACTACCTCGATGGATTAGATAAAGTATTGGGCTTATGAACATAGGAAATAAATACAAAGATAAATATAGATTAACAGATGG
>JACBAH010007305.1:0-26106 GCA_014282315.1 Neospermospora avenae | reverse complement strand
AAGGGGGGGGGGGGTCTGATACCATCTTCCAAGACCTCGTCAGTCCTCCTAAACCATCACAAACTCTCCCAAGCTTCTCCACTTCGGGCTTTAAAGAATATAGGCACATGCACATCACCGTATGAAGCCTCCAAAATCAAGCTTGCTGTCGGGACATGTGAGCAATACATAGGTAATTTAGCTCGGCACCCGAAGCAGCGCAGATTCGTCGACAGTACACCCAATACACGACCGTACCAACTCGCACGCCTTCTTTGCTCATCACCATTATATAGTTTGCTTTAAACCAAATCTGCACTTGAGATACAGCCGAAGATTCCCAAAAAGTGATTTAATATTTGATTGTAAGCGGCGCCAATCTGCGACTTGCGAATCCCATTTGCGAGATGATTTTTTCACTCCTTTGATCCTTTGATGTTAGTACATAAAGATTTAAGGAGATCTTGTAGAAGAGCGGGTATTCGAAGAGAGGAGATTGCGATATAATCGGGTTTGTAGACCATAGTCTACCCAGGGTTGCACATGTACACTGTAGTCTGAAGGTACTGCTCATTGGAAAGAAGTGGATCAGTTCTGTCTACGGCGTTGTGTCCTGCCTCCCTTATCGGTCTACTACTTCTCGTGCTATACATATACAAACAATTCATACACAGGATTCATACACAGGTAGGCCAATGACCAGTCAGGGCCGCTCAAAGACTTGATCAAGGTTGTGAAGCTGGGATAAAAGCCTTGTCGTGGAATATGGTGGACTCGGTCTACACGGGGTAGGTTATTAAAGTAGTTTCCGAGGTGGGTACATGTTTAGCTCAGTAGATTGAATCAGGTAAACAAGATTGAAGAAATGCCATGTGTTTTGATAGGACCTCACCGTCATTCATCTGCTCGCTGTCATTATTTTACAGTGGCTGCCAATACTTCGCTAAGTATCTCTCTGCAAGCTCATTAGATTTATATATAACACTTGAAAGCATCCTAATCGTCCCTTAGGCACATACACGTTCTGAGTTACAGTATCCGACCTGATCCAAACCCAAACCCATCCCCTCGAGGAAAGACATTCAGTAGACCAAGTTCCAGTCCATTCGACAAACTCTGAAAGTGAAACTGACAGGCTATTGAAAAGAGACGAAATGGAGATAGGTAGGTTATATCTATGAGAAGACGTGTTGGAATTTGGATGTGTGATAGAATCAGACTTACGAGTCATGGTCTAGTGAAATGTTATCCACCTGGAGAGATTCAACAGAAGCCAGTTGTGAATCAATACCACTTATATAAATCTATGAATCATACCATCAAAGATCCAAATAATTCTTTTGAACGCCCACCAAAGTGGGAAAGGCGTGTAGGGGATGCACATCAGAAAGTATAAAAGAATACCCGATGGATCTTTTTAGTCAACAGAGAAGCGAACCATATACTGAGATACACAGGTTTGGAGCACAATTTCATCGGGCTTTACTTCGATCCTATATTGCGATTGGATTTGTGTTGGGCATCTTGTCTCATGCATCTTTATTCAAAGAAGACGTGAAGGATGTCCAAGCATCGATACACCTCCTCCTGACTCGAAAAGGATGACTAGATGTAACTCTGTTCAGTGCTGTCTCTGCTGTCATCAGTTACCTGCCCCTATCAACTAATTCACTGTTTTTGCTGTCATTTTGCTATATTTGAGTTCCGTTCAAGTGTATTTTCCGGTCGATGTATCTCGCAGCGCCAGCTGTTGGATATTTCTGGCCCGTAAGAATGTGATCAAGAATCCGAGTACACGTCCAAGGAAATCATACGATCTTCCCGACGAATCAAGCAAAGATCGAGTAGCTTAAATAAAAGCAGGTATAGAGAAAGAGCGAGCTATTTACATTCTCGGTGGCTGAACAAAGAATAAGATAGACCGAGTCACATTAGACGTGGAGGATTAGCTCGCTCGCGCTATTTAGCTTGCCCATGTTAATCTCTACATATGAAGTCTCTTAAGTTATTGACTGGATATCTTGTTGCGGGCACGTATAAAAGACATGTAATAATATATACCTATCCCATCACGTCTCGCCCCCTGCAAAAGCAAATTCGTGCTTCGTTGTCATTTAGCTTCCTACTGTCAATATACTGTTGTTGCCAACTCAACTATGATCTCCTGATACATGTCTTATGCAATGCATCTTGAGCATCTTGCACCTGCTTCGATTTATTTCTTGAAATCAGGAAAGCCTTTAAGATCCAAAATAGATGGAGCTGTAGCAAGAGCTCAGACTATCGAAAAGGGCTCATTGAGAGTTCTGGAGTGGTCAGACATCAAACGATACCAGCTATGTCTGGTTTCCATCCATCGAAATTCTTCTGAATTGTTTCCACTGGCATTTATAGATTTTTGAAGACACGAGGAGGTTGAATTCCGGGTGTGCAAAATATTGGTTCTGAGCCAGGGAGCAGACTTTAGGTAGAGTGAAGGGAGGATAAGCAATTCTCTCACACGTGTGATAGGCCCATGCGCTTAGTGCTGTAGTGTCCATTATCAGTAAGGAGAGGAATCTTCCCTCCTTACCTAGTCATTAGTATCTATGTTTACCAGATTATTACTAGAGAACCTCCGGAGACCCTCTTTACCACATCTATTACACCTATTTACCTCAACGAACCAAGTGATCATTACAACACGTCAGAGTCTTCCACGTTGACAGGTGTTTCTGATTCTCAATCGATACAACAAAACGAAAGGGCGAAGCCTACGGGTTCTGGATATAAGAAAGAACAAATCGCATTATTTGGTGGTCACTTAAAACCGCATTTGCTATTCACTATCATGTATATGTAGCAATAGCTCAACCGCAGCAATTCTCTTGATAACAAGGAACTTGACAGGGAGGGAGACAGTTTCCAAAAGAAATTCGAAGTGTCAAGGTTCACGTTTTCATCCCCCCAGGTAGGATTTTCCGGCTGGATACCGTAGTGGTACTATCAATCATTCTTTCGTTGTAGACTCAGAACTCACAGTCAAGTCCTTTGCACATGTTGATCACATTCATTAAACTTCCATGATGCCGTCATATATGTATCCAAACCAAACTACACTGGTAAACATGCATCAATGTGCAAGGACATATCATTGATGAATACATATACAGCGGCTTCAATAGAAGCTCTCAACAGAATTTAGGAGGCAGAAAGGCGCAGTTTAGACGCTCACTGCCCAGAAGGATATTTTTCTCTGGTTGTGGAAATCCAGTGCTTCACCAAATTGTTTCAAACTCATGAATCATCAGATCGAAAGCCACTTCTACTGATAGATTTCAATTTTGATCACTTTGATTTGTTCACTAGAGAGCTTAAAGAGAATTTCATCTCGCATTCGCATTTGTTATCAGAGTATTTCTGGCCATCGATTGTTATTTGCACACCTCACGCCTAACGAAGAAATAAGTGAAGCTTCTGCTAATAGCTTTGGTCACTTTCGAGGTCTGGCAGAAATCGAGCTCTTCTATTCGAGAAGTATAATATGAGTCTAAACGTAACTTCGAGCACACATTCCAACGGTACGATTTGCGAGTAGATGCGGAGATATTTTAAATGGTGCACTTCTTGTCTTATGAAAATATTTGAGTGTCAGGGCCTTGATTTGGTGTGATTTAAGTCGAAGTCGAAGTCGACTGGAGGAATGGTAAATTCTGTTTCGAATTTTCTCCAGATACAGGTAGCTAGTACCTCGTACTCAGCTCGGACTTGAAATCTGCTTATCTTCCTTGCTGGCCTACAAGGCTGAGTATGAGTGCTCTGTGATACGCCATCAAGTGCTGTTTAGAACGATTTGCTGACGTGAGAATGCACTGGTGGACTGCATTGACGGAACAGCTGGCGGTTAGCGATCAAATTTTACCTGTGAGAGTACCAGAGGCCAGAGAGCGTTAGCCTGACTTGGCACAGCAAGCCTATGAAGCAAGTCGTTCGGCTTTTGTTATTGTGAGATGAAGTTATTCGTCGTGGACGAGTTCAGCTTCGACCAGTCCTAAAATGCTGCATTGTAGTTGGAATATGACGATCCTCGCGTTAGTTCAATGCCTCAATCAATAGGAGTAACAACCTCAATGACTCTTGGGTTTATTTTTAGAATGCCATCAATTTCCGGAATGAGAATTCCAGGAGGAAATCCGGTAGTGGTTGTTGTGCGGCCGCACGCATGCAATCGCAACGTTGCCCAAGGGGGGCTTGGGCGGCTTAGCGACAAGCTGGTGAGAGGCGAATTTCCAGGTGCGCAGGACACTTTCTTGCTCGAATAATTCGCAATCACAGGCACTTTGCTGAGAGTCTCTATACAATCTGTTCATTGTTACAGACGATACATCATGAAGAATTAATCTGTGACGTGAGAATCCATTGTACGGAAACGTTAACTGGTACTTTTGATCTATAGCCAGTCTGCTAAGCTTTGGCCACGATCGTCGCTGTGTTTTAAGGCTTTACCCAGTCCATCTTCTCCGTGAGCTTCTAATTGGTGGCATTTACGAACTGCAAATCAATTGGAGATTACCCATGGAGCAGCATCAAGAGCACTTGCAGGGTTGACAATCCCCTGAAATAACGTCAAGTGTCGCCGAACTTACTTTTGTCCTTCTTCAACCGCGAAAGCTGGCTGTACGAAGTATGTCCCAGAGCATGTCGGACGGCACCCAAAATGAGGTGAAATTGAGGAAATCTATGCCCAAGACAAGAAATGGATGTTTGACTTGGTTCGTAATTTGCCGCCCTTGAAATCTGAGCGATAAATTCCGAATCAAGATCGAGTTTCTTGAACGATATTGATCGCACTCCTCAGATTTGGTGTTTGCTATGCTAAGTCCTTGATTAGCAAGTACGGACCTCTACCCCTGTATCATCGTATATACTCAACAATGATAGAATCCGCCGTGTGAAGTGTGGCGAAGAAAAGCCACATTGTCAACGATGTCTTAAGTTCGGTGTCCAATGCGAGGGTTATCGTTCTCAAAACCACTCGCGTCATTCAGCTTCTCAACCTAAAAGACGAGTTCTACATCCTAGACTTGCCCCCAAGGAGGGTTCTTCGTCCATTTATAAATCTCCATTTGCCGATATAGTGGAGTGGCAGTATTTTGACAGGTTCTGTACCAACACCAGTGTGCAGATATTCCCATGTTTCGACTTTGGGGTCACCCGGCAACTCCTTCTTCAAGCTTGCGAGACCAATCCAGCTGTCCGACACTGTGTTATAGCTATTGGAGCACTCGACAAAACTTCTTCAACGCAAAATTGTAGAAGGCTTTCGTTCGATAATCCAGACTGGACCGCCAATGCGAGCAAACACCACAGAGTCGCTCTTAAACAATACGCTAAAGCAGTTGGCATAATGAATGCCGCGGCCTCGAGCTCCCAATTCAACCTTCGCGACACACTATTAACATCCATACTAGTGCTTTGTTTTGAAGCTTGGAATGGCAACCTTTCTCTCGCTGTTCAGCAGATCCATACATGTGTCAAGCTGATCTTGGGATGGAAGAGCAGCCACGGCAGTATCAGTAACACAGGAGTTTCTCCACGGCCGAATGTCATTGAAAGCGAATTGCTGCTCATATTTGACTGTCTTGCTATTCAGGTGACATTTTTCAGTTCCGGAGACTCAATAGCTGCATCAAAAGCCCGATACCTACTCGGGAGCGCATCGAGGTGCTCCATCGATTCGTTCCCAAATTCGTTCGCGGATCTCAAAGAGGCTGAAGATTACAACCAAGAAATCCTGAGGCAAGGAATCCTTTTCTTCATGCAGCATAACTCGCCTGAACGGTTTGCAGATGTTTCTCAAGCTGAGATATCTCCAGCAATTCTGGCCGAGCAAGCAAGCATCACAACCCATGCCATAAGGTGGCGGCACAATTTCGAGAAGTTAAAGATGAACTCCCCACCTGAATTTGAGAATCGCTATACGAGGGCTATGGAATTATTCATGGCCAGTAGCTATGCTTCTACAGCTACATGTTTGTCGACGGACGAAACGATCCACGATTCTTTTATCGACATCTATAGCCAGGTGGTCGATCTGGCTGGAGTGATACTGAATGAACTGACTGATGTCTCACTATCAAGAGACCCCCAAGCGACGAAGTACACTTTCGACAACAGATTTATCCTACCGGTCTTGATGGCGGGGCTTCGGTGCCGAGATGCTTCAGTACGGAGGAGGGCTGTTGATCTGCTGTTAAAGTATCCACGAAGGGAGGGCATCTGGGATTCAGTGTGCGCTGCCAAAATGGTTCTATGGATTTCACGACTCGAGAATGAGTACAGTGACAACGGCTACATTCCAGGCTGGGCGAGAGCGCATGGGCTAGTCTGGACCACCGATCTTGATAATCGGACTGCAGGGTTGTCGTGCTACCAGAAGGTTTCTCAATACACGCACCCTGTCGAACACCGAGAGACGATAGTCTGGTAGTACGAGATATGCGGAAAGGCAGGCTAGTTTTGGGTGGATTTGTGGCATGTTTGAACGGCGTTCGCGAATACCAGGAGGGGTCAAGCATCATTTAAGCCGACCAAATTAGGCGAGAGAACTCGAGCATCTTGTTGTCCCTCAGGTGGTTGCAGAACCCTAATTACAGAAACAACCAAGTTTTTGGTATTTGAAGTATGGTGCTGTGTGATGCGTGAAGAAGGTAATCTTCCCAATCTGGACACCACCGATGATACCCAAATGCTTAATATCATACAAATGAACACATGCCAAACAAGAGGCACACCCCGGATTGCAAGGGCCTCGGGATCTGCCCGGCTAAGCTGTGTCCACTACCAAAATAATGATGTTTGACTCCTTT
This sequence comes from Neospermospora avenae, assembly GCA_014282315.1. Taxonomy (NCBI): domain Eukaryota; kingdom Fungi; phylum Ascomycota; class Leotiomycetes; order Helotiales; family Ploettnerulaceae; genus Neospermospora; species Neospermospora avenae. Next base: position 19,279 of record JACBAH010007305.1, on the reverse strand, counting down.
TTAGAATCGCTTAAACTCGACCTGCAGTCGCGAATTGTATGGAAGTAGCTGTCGTGGCTTACATACCCTCCAATAGCGCAGGTCACTGCTGATGTGGGCAGCGAAGGGCGTGCCAGGGGCTGCATGAGGACCGCCAGGGCGACTAATCATTTTAATTATCAGCCGCGAACCACGGCAAACGTTCTGCAGACGTGGCAGAAGGTGTTGAAGCCTTTGGAATCAGAGGATGATCAGTAATCAGTCTGCCTCAATGTTCATTCTTCTGAGGAGTAGGGCTGTAGTATGCTTAGCAAGCTCTTACTGCTTTCACTTCATCATTGATTTTCCATTTCTACCCATAAAACTTGATGATTTTCAGACAAGATGTTCGGACGTCATAAACTCGTACTGCTCAGAAACTTACTTAAGCTGGAGAAGTCTCCTCGTCATTCTCGCTCTTCTATTCATCTTCAAAATCTTCATGCTCGTTCACACCAAGTAACCTCACACCATTCATATTTAGTACGCCAGATACCCAGTAAAACATTCAAACAGATAACACGCAACTAATCTTCACCCAATTCCCAATCCTCAAACCCAAATATGGACTTTACCGGACCTCTTGTCGAGATGCTAGCACGAAACAGGTATGCAAAGATCCTCTATCTACCTTAGACCAGCGGAAAGTCTAATAACAAGCAGCAGAATCGCCGAGACCTATCAATCACCGCCACCTTTGTTGAAGTTGGCAGAGCAGATGAGGGTGACTAGACAAGGCGTTGTGGTCTTGTCTTGTTCCGATCCGCGGCTCAACCCATACCAGGTTTTGGGCCTTGATGCAACTCTAAGTAAGTATTTGTCAGACTTTTGCCGCCTAATTTCTGGAGTTACTCATGATCGCAATTGAATATCTGAATGCTGGCTGATGGTGATTTAGAAGCTACGATGGTTCGTAACGCTGGCGGCAGAGCCTTCGATGCGATCCGCACACTGGCTGCTCTTCAAACTGTTGGAGATCCAGGAACGATCGTTGTTATGCATCATACTGGTCATTCAAAAGCTCAAACCAAGCCTGAGTACCTGAGTCTGACGGCTTATAGATTGCGGAATGACACATTTTCACGACGATTCTATCAAGAAAGCTTTGCTTGAGATAGCTCCTGCGGAGAAAGAGCTTATTGAAAGTTCGAAATTCGGGGAGATAACTGGCTCGTAAGGGTTACTGCCTTCGCCTTTTCATGTGTAATAAGACTGATAACATGCAACAGAATCGAAGAAAGCGTGCTTGAAGATCTGGCACTGCTTAGAGCTTCACCGTTGATTAAGAAGACTACGCGGATTGTTGGCCTTAAGTATGATATATTCACGGGCATATTGACTCAAGTTCACGAGGGTGAGAGCGAGCTAAAGTGAAGCCGTTAGATTGAGCTATTAACATGCACTAGCAGACTTGTTTTAGCCAAATCATAACATTGAACATTGTGTCATACTCAAGAAAAAGTTTCTGGACAGCCTTCTATAGGATAGCTGAGAGGCACACTTCTGCTTTTTCGATGATTCTACATTACACTCTTGGGCAACAGCTTCAGATCTATCTTAATCCCTCCTCACTGTAGATTACACCAAAACGAAACAAGATCGCCCTATGTTGCGGGTGTGCTCAAGGGAAGTGCTGATTTCGATCTCGCTTAACCTGAAGCTAACTCACGGCTCACGAATAGTGCGATCATCATGCTTTACGACGAAGCACTCCTCTCGTCTCAAATTAACCGGAATACAAAAACACCCTGTCACCCTTCTAGCAAAGATACTGTACACTTCGACGCGGATAGCGGAGTACTCGCGTAATTTTTTGGAGATTTAATGTCGTTGATTTCAACCTTGTGTCACCACGGAAACCATTTCGATTGACCAGGCTGGTATTGTGGAATATAGAACAGAAAAACAGACTGGCAATAGAAGTATCTCAATACTTTGAACTAGTCGAGGGAGATTTGGATTATCTCAAGGGAAGATGACTGTTGGGAGGGAGATATTTGCTTTGCAGGCACTGAAGGTAGATTTCCCAAGCACAACTTTTCCGCTTGGTGGAGCCATGTTAGCTAGGTGGCTCCAGAGACTAGAAGATACATTTGGGGCTGATCAAAAATTTATTACCGACAAGGCGATTGGTTAGACCTACCTGATGACCTGTTCTGGTACATCCAATCACATAGGATCAGTCAATTGGAGCCGCGCACTGCATGAACAATGCCTATCAATCTTTTCTTTTTCTCACCAGTGTCATTAGCCTCCTTCAAATTAAAATACTGTTCAACAAAGATTAGGAGAAGAAGTTTGAAGATCAGCCGTGGACAGTAGTCGTGTCGCTTAATATCGTCGCCCGCAGATGCAGGAGAGCTAAGCCTCCACCATGCAACCGTTTGAAACAATTTTGAGATCAACTTTCTATACACAAGTTCGTGATCAGAAGGCGAGACTATGTCGTCCTCTTTTCGAGACCTTGAGGCTCTACCAGATCCAGGCTCCCAAATCCAAGGAAAAGTTATGATTCCTCGCCAAAGGTTGCGAGACTTAGTCAAGATACTAGCGTTTTCTGTGTCGATCCTACAAAATGATGTTGTGCTTGATGAGATGGTCCTAGGCGAAGATCCAGCCGACATGCCACAAACCAGAGCTACGAGTTCCTTGAGGAGGGCACATGGACAGGTCTGTTCCATACAACCACAGAGGTCGCAGTTTCATTCTGCATAGGTCCAAGACTGTTTACGGTATTATATCATCGCCTATGGTTGATTGGATGAAAGATTGTGAATATCGACTGTCGATACAGAAAGGACTGTTTTACGCACTGAGTCGGCAATCAATTCGCAAGAAAATCATGGATACGGCACCACTGTTCACACTCATTTGTTGGCGTCTACAGTTCCCTTTAACCTGGATAAACCCTCAAGACATGCGACCATATCCAGCCCCGTTCAATAAGCATAATCTTTGTATAGAAATGCTACTTTTCTCGCTAGAGCTTCCACGTGTACGAGCACTACGCCAAGGATCCAAGTCTCGACTTCTCTGAAGGCCAGATTCTAAGGTCTACGAGGTGCTCAAGGGGTCTTACGATTGAAGGATTTTGAATGAGCCCCAGGGCGAGGAAGACACTGCCCAGGTCGTGCAGACGTGACCGTACTGTATGAAGCTCTACAGCTTATGAATATGTGGGATAAGAGGGACCGAACTCCATCACCTTACCAGATTCATGTAGAACCAGACCTGACGCTGTCCACTTCACAATCCTCGATCTTAGTCCCACTACGGCATCGGGCACGCCATATGAATCCACGTTCTACGGAAGTCAGCTTTCGTTATCCAGAATTGAGTTTAGATCTGTTGCAGAAAGTTGGCAATCTCGAAATCCGATGGACAGAATACATGAGCGAACACCTAGTTCTTGACATTAAGTCCTTTGTCCTGAATGTCTTTTGGTTCGGATAGACCGCTGAAAAATGTCCGCTATCTAAGTAGCCTTCCGTTGCTTGGGAGTTTTGGGGGCCAAATAGCTGATCTGCAACAGAATTGCTTTTGATGAAATCAAGCTACATGCATCTGGACTGCAAACATATGATCGGCTTTCTGACGAACTTGATGAAACATACTCATTCCTATTCCGGTCACGGGTTGACAGCGCTCGCGATCACGTCGCCGCATATGGTCTTTGGCCTGTGCCAATATGGATGAGAATCTTACACGGCGATCCCAATGGCCTTCCATCAACCCACAAAGCTCGAAATATGTCGTATCTCCTGAAAGAGGGTCAGCATCCAGAAGGTGATATGGTGCGACATCTCAGCAGAATTCGTTTCAAGCTGCTACCAACTCAAGCATTTGAGAGCCAAAAGATGTGGGGAGAACGTCTCAGAGAATTGAAGGCGTACATGGATAACAAAAGGCCCGGAGGAATACGAGGACTTTGGAGAGTCAAACGAGATAGCCTGCAATGGTAAACGTTCTGAGCTGTCATAATTGTTGGTGGTGCTAGCGTTATACTTTCGGTTCTCAGCCTGATGGTAGGTATTGTGCAAACTGTTGGCACTTTCGAAGGTCTGGAATAGTACAAGAGCAAAGTGCCTCACGAGGACCGATACCAGAAACTAAGCAGACGCAAACAAAAATCGAAATATCAAACATGAATATAGACAGATCCCCTGGTCAGCTACTTGGAACGCAAGCGCAAGTCGTAGAAATATTGTGTATTGATCAGTCTCTTGTAAAGTTGACGCATCTGCCCACATCGGCCGTAGCCGTCCCTGATATCATTTCCCAGCAACGCCATTTCTCCATGCTTATCATCCCATCAGATCTATGCTAGTCGTTCAAACATAGCATCGCTTGCTCATTTCTTTCCGCTCTTCTTGATTCCCTGGGAGCCGGTATTGAGAGGTCCCTTGCCTCCCTTAACGCTTGCTGCCAACTCAGCCTTCGCCTTCGCATCTGCCCGTCATTGTCAGTATGCGCCTGCGAGGAATTTTTGCTCTTCAACTCACCAGCCTTTTGCTTCTCTTGGAAGGCCTTATCTTCATCATCCATCTCGCCCTTTGGGGCCTTCTTTGGGGCCTTGAGGGGCTTCGCCTTGCCACCTTTTAAGACGTTAATCGCGCATCCCACTCACAAAGAGTGTGGTCCCTCTTACCAGCTCTGTCTGCTCCTCCCATTGTAATGTATTGGCTTCGAAGATGAGGGTATTCGTGGTCTGACTCAAGAACTTGTGTAGAGTATGTACAGAGTGTCGAAAGGATGTGGAGAGTACCTTGGGAGGCTTTGTTTTGGAGTCGCATGGAGGGGTTGTGATTTTCGGATTATCCTGCCCCACTTTCAGTCTCTCACTAGTCAGCTTCGAGTTAGCCTGATCACGACCTTCTAGGTACCTAGATTCTGGGGTCGGGACCTCTGAACCTCGAAACACTATATACCTTCCCCCACTCGAACGTCTTCATACATCCTTCACAACACCTAATGCAATTCGAGCGCTACTATCAGAATCACTCATAATCACTTGCAAGGCGATGCGCTGAAAGAAAGAAGTGCGACGATAGACTCCCGGTTGGGCCTTCTACATTGAGAATACTCTGTTCGAGCCTTGCTAACACAACTCTTCAATTTTCAGGCAGGGGGGATCTACCGTTGGATCTGCACAAGAGCAAGATGGCTTCACGGGCTAGTTCAGATGAGGGAGAGATTCGGGATGGCAATGTAGAGAAGGCAACTAAGTCGCAGCCGCAGTACGATGGCACTTCCGTTGACCGTCAAAACAGAAATCGATCTAGCATCTCAGCTTCGAAGTCTCCAGAGCACGAATACGGATCGAGAGACAGGAGATCTCATGAGAGGAGCCGTTCGCCATATTCCGACTATCAGCCTCGAGGATCAAAAAGAGCTAGGGATGAGGATTATTCAGACAGATCTCGGGATCCGCGCAGATTCAAGGTTCATTATGAAGATTCTCATCAAGACTACAAGCGCAACTCACGAGGCCCCTACAGGGACCTAGATCGGGGTTCAGCCGAGCGTTCTGATCTGCGATACGATGATCGGGAAAGCCATGCTGAGAAGCGACCACGAACACGCAGTCGTTCTCCGTACCGAGCTAGGAACAATGGAGACCGGTATGGACATGGAGGGAACTCACGGAGAGACGAAAATCGAAATAGCAGATACGGGAGTGACTCTCGCAGACATGATCAATACAGCAATGAAGATGTGAGGAGTCGAGAAATTAAGGACCAGTCAGTGAGCAATCGGGGACAAAGCCCGCTGCCAGCTGAAAATGCAAGACGAGAGGCTAAATCTACACAAGGGTTCTCACAGCAGAATGGCCATCAGTCTTATAATGGTATGAAGCACGAAAAGTCGGTATCTCGGTCCCTGATTCTGGACAGAAAGCTAATGAATCAATAGGCGTTCCGATCCAGCTGAGCCGCCTGCAGTCGAAGTTCCTGAAGAGGAGCCTCTCGATGAGGCTGCTATGATCGAGCAAAGACGGAAACGTCGCGAGGCTATCAAAGCTAAGTATAGAGGTTCTGCCACGCCCTTACTAGTCCAAGCATTGCAACTGGGAGACAAATCAGGAGAACCAACCCCAGGTCAACAGGATGACAATATGGGCCCAGCTCGTTCTGGTAAGCATACGACCTCTAACTCAAAGGATACTACTTATTCCCTTTCAGCATCACCCATGATCTCGGCTCCATTGACCCCTGTCGACACTCAAGATCCAGCATCACCTTCAGCATTCGCTTTTACCAATGACCAAGATCTTTGCAATGGTAAGGCAGTTAGTAATGAGAATGACGGGCCTTCAGCAGCTGATTACGATCCAACGATGGACATGAGAGAGGACAAGAAGCGGGATGACCAGAGAACTGGTGAAGAAGTACCATCATCCGCGTACGACGAGACGCTCCCCACAACAGAACAAGATGCTTTACTCCCGGTCGATCAGGCACCTGTAGAAGAAGTTCCAAAGAAATCCGGTGATGACTTTGACATGTTCGCAGATGACGACGACGATATGTTTGCCGAAGATCCAGCTCCTGGAACTGGCCCGAAGGCTTCTGACGATGTGGCAAAGGCTGTCCCCATTCCGCAGGCGAAGGAGCTTGACATTGGTATGCTGGACAACTGGGACGACATCGAAGGCTATTACAAAATCATTCTCGGAGAACTGCTGAATGGCCGATACCATGTCCAGTCCAATCTTGGCAAAGGTATGTTCTCTGGGGTAGTTCGAGCTTTGGACATGACGACAAAGAAGCTGGTTGCCATCAAGCTCATTAGAAATAATGAGACTATGTAAGTGCTCGTCTTTCTCTTTGGAGACTATTTACTGACGGTCCATAGGAGGAAAGCTGGAATGAAGGAGATTGAGATCCTTCAGAAAATCAACAATGCCGATCCAGAGGACAAGAAGCACATGATTCGACTAGAGCGATACTTCGAGCACAAGGGCCATCTTTGCATGGTTTTTGAGAATCTCAGTATCAATCTCCGAGAGGTGTTGAAAAAGTTTGGTCGCGATGTCGGAATCAACATACGAGCCGTTCGAGCTTATGCCCAGCAGATGTTTCTTGGTTTGAGCTTAATGCGCAAATGCAACATCCTACATGCAGATTTGAAGCCTGACAATATCTTGGTAAGCAAAACTTCTTGATTTCGCAAGACAGACACTGATTAAGAATATAGGTCAATGAAACTCGGAACATGCTGAAGATCTGCGATTTGGGATCTGCTTCCGATGCTTCCGACAATGAGATTACTCCATATCTCGTCAGTCGATTCTACCGAGCGCCTGAAATTATCCTCGGCATGCCTTACGATTTTGCCATTGATATCTGGTCTGTTGGCTGCACGCTGTACGAGCTATACACGGGTAAGATCCTATTTACGGGTCGCACCAACAATCAGATGCTTCGCTCGATTATGGACTGCAGGGGCAAGTTTACGACTAAGATCCTCAAGCGTGCCCAGTTCGCGCATGTCCATTTCGATGAGATGGCCAACTTTATTAGTGTGGAGCAGGATAAGCTTACTGGAAAGGTATGTCTATTTTCATTCCCAAGCTGGTGGTTTCTAAGAGCGCCACGGCGCTTCTGCCAATTGGTGGCATTCGTCATCCTGACGTTCCTCCCCGACCCCAATATCACATGTCCTAGGGGTCCGAGTCACTCCTAAAATAGACGAAGACTTGCTAACGGCAATTCCTGCAGGATACGGTCAAGACCCTCACATTCGCCAAACCCAGCCGTGACCTCCGAACCCGCCTCATGTCCGCATCCAAGGGCCTTACCGAAGCGGAGTCGAAGGAGCTAACACTCTTTGCTGATCTGCTTGATCGTTGTCTGGCGCTTAACCCAGAAAAGCGGATCACGCCTGCCGAAGCTTTGAAGCACCCTTTCATTCTCAAGATGATGAAGTAGGATGTTGGTGGAACGGGAAGGGGCCGCCTTGCTGTCCAGCGTGCAGTATGTAGTGTGCATTGTGTCTTCGGTTAAGTATGGCAGGGAAGTAACGGAGCCTGAACTGCGGCCATTGAGAAAGCACAGCTCGCATCCTGAGTTAGTGAATAGATACTGACTACACTTGAACCCTCTCGCTGCTTCCAATTTGGTCTCCGGAGAATGGTTCCTGCTCTTTCGTGCCACCTGTGTCTACCAATATTGCCAGAGAAGGAAGTTCTTCTTCAATCACCTTACTTATTTTTAACAATCGCTGCTGGTGCCAGTGAATTGCAGCAGAACAGATGTGTTGCCGCCTCAGATATTACATGAAATTATTGACCTCATGCTTTTTATCAAAGTTTCCTAGTTGTCATGGTATCCACATACAACATAGCACACCAGGCAATTATTTTGACTGGAGTCTCATGTGTGGCCATTATAAGTCTTCCCTTGTTATGATCTTAGCGACCAACCTCCTCAAGCCTGGACATTGGATGCCCTTAGAGCCCACATCGTTACACTGATATGCCGAGGTTGTCCTGAGCATGTTCTGGTCTTCTTTAGACAGTTCAGACCTATTGACAGAACTTCCTTCATAGTGAACGTGGTATACAGAAAACATTCCTCGAGAACTATGTAGTACTGATTACCTTCGCTCACTTCTATCCCCTCTTTCGGGGTGTTGCAGGCCAGCAATCTGCTATTGTATACTCCTTCGTGCACGACTCCATACTCGACTGTCCATTATCATATACGGAGAAAAGTGCCGCCTATTTCTTTTATGCATGCATGAAAACCCAACAATTCGAGAAAATATCGTAAGTAAATTGAAGCTGCAGGGCATTGATGGGAGCCCAGAACCATGGCTATGGTAATAGCTCGATTGCTCCCATTACTTACTCCATACATATTGCGGGGTCTCTTCATATGAACTTAGTATGGTGTGCTCCAATTGGGGTAAGCAGGCCCGGTACAAGTTCATCTCCTTTCCATTATAAAAATGAATCTCAACATATCATCATCTACCCACGCCACGACCGTGGCATGGCATGAATGTGGCATTCCTTGCCGTTTCGGAAATTTTGTGCTTTCCTGGTATACTGTGTCGATTCAAAGGGTACCGAGAAAGTAACTAAGCGTGGCAAAAGCAACAAACCAACGTTTACTAACAAATGCAAGCCAAATCCAAAGCAACGTCCGTGGCATCAACGCATCACCATGTCTATGGCAAAAACTACACACGGGCCACAACCGACGTATACTCCTTACTTCTCACCTTTTTCTTTATATTTTCGGTACACAATCATCAAGTGACGAGGATGACGGGCTATTGTGCATGGTATTCCCAACAATGACCCTCACCTCAACATCAACAAATGCAAGCCAAATACGCAGCCATGTCCGTGTCATCTCTTCGCTCCCATCCATTACCTGCTACATGTCATCTAGTCTAGCCCCCACATGTCAACTGCGTACTGAAGAGCAAGAGCTATGGATGGCAATACCAACATTGGTACCAACATCGGCAAATAGAACCATAGCTATGGCTGCGTAGTTCTTCGCTTCCATCGATGTGACGAACTTGCGACCCATAGCCACATACATGGTTTCCCATCACCTTCTTTTAGTTTTTGTTGACCATGTTCACGTACATGAAACCCTCCATCCCTCCCCGACTCCCCCATCGTCTATATCCCTCTTGATCCACTTCCGTCTTATCCTCAACGTGGCTTACTGGCTGCTAGGAACGATAATTTGCCTCCTTGTGTAACTGGATCCATGCTCAAGGTAACGCTACCTAGATCCGTTCTGGAGAGATGAGAATTATGGCTAGCTGGCAAGACCCCTTTTGCATCTCTTAGGTCGGTCAAGTGACGAGTGTTCAATGCGAGGTCTTTGACTATGGTAGTGGATTTTGTCTATAATGTTGGATTTCTTTTCGCTGTTAGATGCTAAGAGTACACCATTAGGCCACTTCATACGCGAAGGACATCAGTCTTTCCCGCATAGGTCTCATCAGATATTGATTATTGTAAGACCTATCCTCCAAAAATCCAATCACTACCCCCACTAACCCCATTCTGACCTTCTGAAATCTGAAGGAACTCTACGTAATCTTGACGTCTCGGACTAGGTTAGTCAGTCAAGCTTCAGACTCAAGAAAGCCACCCGAACCATCGTGACTGTGTTCGATAGGCTTCGCATGTTGCCCGCTGTCAAATTAGCATTAGATCGAAACCCAATTCTGAGACATGAATTTGAGACATTGAACTTATTGAAACTTAAAGTACCTTATATTAGCTTTTATATAGTGAGACTTATATCCGCGTTTGTTATGGTGTCAAGCGAAGCCTTAATTGAAGCGACACTACTGTAGTATCAGACATGCCATGAGCCGCGAAGGGGGATTTTATTCCCCCCCGAAAGCTACGGAGCTGTGGCGCACCGGAGGAATAGGGGGTGATCTTTGCCAAGTATCTGCATTTACCCAAAAGGTCTTGCAGGGTGCGTCTAACTGGTGATTCTCGTTGGGACCACTTATTACCAAGGTTCGAGTCCTTACTTGACAACACTAGGTGGATTTGGCTTCCTGCGTGCCTATACAACATAGGCTTACTTTGAGCCTCGTTTAGGAGCTCATGTAACCAACAAATTGAACCCGATCACTGTTGGGATAAGGACTAGACATGTCTCATTAAAGTGGGGGAATGCTCTTGAATTTAGTGGCATTATAGGGGTCTTTAGAGGGCCCTGTTCGAATTTTAGAGACCCATGTAGGCAAGAACGATTTCTTCAGAAGTAAGTGGTTGAAAAGTGTTAGTGTGGATTGGCCTAAGGAAATTTGATGTAGAGCTGAATGCACTGATACTAAGGGTTTGCAATTCAACTTTCAAAATCCGTTTTAAAGCTGTAAGATGACTTCCTTGTCTACTAGCCTACTATTAAGCAAAGCATCTGTGACAAGTTGACAATGATTCATATTTTCATTCTTCAAGACTAACTTGAGTGTTTATCTACGAGTCACTTCGTAAAGGAGGCAGATTTTGAATGGACCACCTCCATTCCGAGCTCCTCTATAACGAGAGTTTGTCAAAAAAAAACCTACTTTCCAGACAGCAAACAGTTTTCCTGAATGGGTATACAGGCTTTTTGTTGGATATTGCCATATTGGAGAATCGAAATAGACAATATCTTTAACGTTATATCTACTTATCAAAAGTTGTCAACATCTTACATCTCATAACATCTTGGTCCTCATGACTCATTTCGATCACGTTTTGGTCGTCCCCAATTTTCGATATCCAACCTCTTATCCAAGAGACATAGTCTCGATAATACCCCAAGACGCCCACATACTTCCCAAATGCCATACTCCTAACGCCGTATACAATTCACCTAACACCCCACACCCGCTCAAAGTATATAATAAGAAGACATTGGCATTGGCGGCCCGACCCAAAAACACCCACAACACCACTCGCTCTCCGCATCTTCTTTCGGGTTCCTTGACCTCCTTTGCGCAACCTCGTACCGTTCACGCGCATCCAATTCCACACCCGCCTGGCCAGCCAAAGGGTCTCGTACCCTCCCTCCCCCTTGACGGTTACTAGTCGCACATTGACTCCTATCTGATGCTGAAGTAGACTTCCAATTCCAAGGGATCCACGAGGCCCATGTAGTGAAATTGGGTTCTGATCTGGGCTTAGGTGATGTGCTAGTGCTTGACGTTATGGGAATTCGTGGTGTATATTTCGGAAGTTCATGGAGGGAGGGCTGGGAGGTTATGGATGGAGTTGGAGAGGGGGAGCGTTTGTATGATGGTGGTGGTTGTGGGAGCTCTGTGACCGGATGGGATCCGAGAGGAGATTGCTGGAAAAATAGTGTGGAAGGTTTGTATACTGGTGGTGGAGATGAGTCCTGCGGTGGTTGAGATGACATTGCGGATGAAATGCCTGGGAATGCCGACATTTCGCCCGCTGCCCTACGTTGTTGTTGCTGATGTTGTTGGCGATTCTATGTCAGGGATCCGGACTTCTGGAGTTGATGGCATATATGTCCTCGATTTCTTCGGAATTAAAGTTGGTAATTTGACAGCCAGGAGGCTAGGATACTGTGAAGTCGAAGGCAAGAACGAAGTAAAAGATATGGAACTCGACATCATCAGGATTATAACGACAACGCTTTTCTTTTCTCACCCTACACAAATCACAGGTCGACACAGTTCAAGACTTTCAAGACACGTTGTTCGTTCATTTTCCAGCCTTACGATTGACCGCGTTTGCTGGCTCAATAACCGCGATGTAATCTGCTCACATCATTACACGCGATGCGTTGGCACAGCCGGTTGGGTCTGGCGATCTCTCACGTCAGAATAGTCAGCGTACTGGGCAACCCTGAGCAGGCAATGGCTAAGCTTTCCGACAGACGAGGGGATGCTTGTTTTCGCAACTGTGTTATATGGGTATCAGAATAGTAAGATGGGTATACTCGAAACTTCCGTCTCCTTGTGTAGGACTTTAATGAGATGCAATTGCCTTTCACATCTCGACGGCGAAGAATGACTAGAGAGTAGGAGAGCGACGTTGCATATATGAGAATATCACTTCTAATGACTTCATCACTGGAGGGATTGTGAGACTTGGGTGCTGCTGAGGCGATGTAAAGGCAGAATAGAGTTGGAACATTAATAGATTGGATTCGGTTACGCTACCGAGCTTCGTCGTGAAGAAATTTGCTTTTGGGAAAACAACTCAATTTCCCTTATCTTCAATTAAATTTCAATCCATTTTACACGTATTCCTCTCTCTTTACCAAGCCCGTAAAATTGTGATTTAATTGTGAAAACGAGAGTCTGACTGAATACGAGCACAGCCTGGAAAAGGCTCACTAGCACCAAATATGTTGAATTTTGATAGTCCAGGTACTCCTGGTTAATCAAGACTTTGCTTGCTGTATCGAATATGAGGCCAATAGTTGGAGGATGAAACAAACAGTCTGGCTGAATACCGGTACTGGCAGAGTAGCCTTGAAACATTTACCCAACTTCGAGTGGCGAGAGTTTGATAGCCCAGGTGCTCCTGGTGACCTGGGATCATTGTCATTGAAATCGACGAAGCATGAAATTTATTGCAGACAACTGAAACTGTTTCTAGATTCTGCTCTCGAGCCCAGAGATGCCACCTACAGTCAGGCAGCAAACTCTGTGTCGGACACGATGCAGATCTGTCTTTTGCCCTTCAAAGCTCAACCCCGAAATACATCTGTCAAGACAGCAACAGACACATGTGTCCCTGCACAATGGAAACAAACTTACTGTGATTATTGAAGCTCTCGAGAAAAATCTATTTCAGTGCTGAGGAAACTTTTTCTGGTACCAGAAAAGACAGTACAGTTTTCTCGAGCGTCAAAATTCAAAATATATGAGTTCTGCAAACAAAACAGGATCCTACAGTGATGCCGTGCTTGAAATGTCGGGACGCCGACTTTGTGTCTGACTGTAGCCGCCAGAAGCTTAGGGTCCGTACACGGCATCAGCTATTTCACGTCTTGCGCGGTACATAGTACAGGCGGCGGCGACATCACCTTCGAATGTTTCGAGGTGCATACCCCGCAATCAGCCGGCCTTGAGGCAATGAGGCGACGAGTTGCAATAATTGTTGACCGAACGTTAGGAATAGCTTCACGCTTTCTCCCTCCCCGAACAAACGACATGATGACGAAGTTAAGCCTGTTGGCGGGCAAGCGTGTGTCCATGAGTGAGACATCGTTAGATCTTCCGCACTACAGATTCTGGAGCAAAGTTAGATGCCTGTCTATAACTCTATTTTCGATATTTCGCAGACGATCTCAGCTCGACCCGGAAACAGAAAGGCAAGAAGGCTGTAGAGAGAGTTGTTTCGGCCCAGGAATCTGTGCAATGCCATCGGGAGCACAGAGACCAGACGAGACACTGACATTGCTGGGTCTGCGTAATCATGCAAGCGAAAAGCCATGGCCATGTTTGAGACATGGTTCAAGGATATCTCGACGCGTAAGGAGAATTGAGCCGGAACAAGGTGGCGACAATTTAGCGTCTCGCTGCCGAGGAGGATTAAAGCTCCTTGGATAAGTATTTCTTGGCATATTATGGCGTCTGGAAGTATACAATAGAATCATGCATCTGTCGTGACAAACGGGAAACTTAGAAGAGGCTACAATGTTGTGGAAGGAAGGGAGTGTATCTTGGGGGGAAATGCACCACTACATGAAGTAGTGAGATGGGCGTCAATCTGCTGATGCTGTACGAGTTTTTCTTTTTCAAAGGGGTTAGCAAAGCCCGATGTATCTATCTACAGACGAGTGTTTTGATTCGCTTCGATCACATGATATGCTCAATACAGCTAGATAGATGCTCCCTAGCGGTTGTTGACGTGTTTCTAGAGCTTGAAACGAGGCTTGGCTATAATATTTTCTTCTTACTATCCCTCCTTCGCTCCTCGTGCTCCGTCAATTCCCACAAGTTATATCCAATGTAATGCCGCACCAGACGATCCTTCTCGGAGGTCTCATCCTACCAGTTCTCAATACTGCAACAGTACAAGGTACAAATGCAAAACCGCTTCTCGTCCAGTGCTCGAGCCGCGAGAAGACAACGCACAGACATCGCACTCAATACTTGATGTAATAATTACTGGGATGCTATCGATAAGGATCTGAGGTTGACCCTGATTCGGATGATTTATGGCGCTTGGCCAGTTGTTATGAAGTATTTTTGGTTAGTTTAGCCCGCGTGCTGCCCTGTCGCCGTTGGACTGGCGGTGAGCTCCAGGGGCTGTTTGGAAGAGGTCTGATAGGGAGCATCTTTAAACGGTTCGACTTTGTTTGATTTGGTCCGGTTTGATAGATGCTTTTGTCGAAGGCTTTGCAATTTGCCGCCCGCTCTTTGGATTGCATTCCCGAGGTTGTGATTTCTTATGTTGTACGCATGACCCGATATTACGAGCAGCAACACGAACAATGCCGGGCAGGTAAGAAACCCTCCAGCAGGTCTCCAAATTTGATTGAATTTGCCGATATTAGGCACACACACACCTTAGCATAGTTTTGTCGATGGTTTTCATCATGGATGGTTGAGGCATCACTAGACAAGTAGTTATGTATTCAGCCCAGTGTAGGAAGCTGATATTGAGTTTGTTATGCAAGATGATTAAAGTATTACGAAGGTAGAGCGATTGATGCAGCTTGTGCAGTGAGGCTGTGATCTCCAAGTAGACTGCATATTTCAAGCAGTGCTATTCGCTGACAGAACTGCTGGTTTGATGAGTTGTCCAAACTACTCAGTTATGAGACTAGCCCCGAAGAGCAAGTGACAGGACGATT
This sequence comes from Neospermospora avenae, assembly GCA_014282315.1. Classification (NCBI taxonomy): domain Eukaryota; kingdom Fungi; phylum Ascomycota; class Leotiomycetes; order Helotiales; family Ploettnerulaceae; genus Neospermospora; species Neospermospora avenae. Next base: position 3,950 of record JACBAH010007305.1, on the reverse strand, counting down.
GGCGGCATCTAACCAATAATCACCTAGCTACCACATTAGCCCCCCACATATATACCAATTTTTCTTCTGCAGCTGTGTGTCCTCTCGGACATCTAATTCGCCTTGAGTTTTAAATCCTTGTATCTCGCCAGCCACGACGCACTTCACGGCGCCACTGTCACAAAGCTGCATTCCTCTCGGCGAATCAAAGTCGAAGTCAAAGCCCCATGGACAGCCTCACTCGTGGGATCGACAGTGATTGGCTTCTCGAGCCGAATGAATGGGGACGCAATGTCGTGAATGCCATCGGGCGCAGTCGAAGACAAGGTCACTTGGCTCATCTATGGGCCAGGGCGAATGATTCAGCACCATGCTGATTCGTTGGCCCTGTAGTCGTCGGCTTCCATCGCTCCCTCTGGAAGACACGATCGGAGATTGGCCACCACTGTTTCGCGGCGATCCTGCTTTCATAGGCAGCTCGTGTATGGTGACTTGGGCATCACACTGCAGCGTGCAATTCCCCATCCATGCACGCCATGCCTGTCCGGTCATTAGTCATGGCCTCGATCAACAGAACGAGGGAAGCCTGGGATGAGCCGGAGTGGGTACGAGAACAATATTGGAAGCATCTGGCGCCCTTGAGTCTGAGTTTGCCAGAACCAATCAAGATGCAACAGCTTCTGAGCAAGAAGTACTGTAGGTCGCTTGGATCGCTGGGAGACACGAGGCGGAGCGGCACAGAAATCGCAAAGAGACACGGGCGTCACCTTGGTCTCATCGACCATCTCTGATCTGTGAGTGATCGGTGGATTGTCTCAGATTTTTGCAGTCTGACAGCCAAAATTCATGCGGCCGCCAGCCTGCCGGGACAAGGCGAGGCAAGGGCAAGGGCAAAGCGCCCAGTCACAGCACGCAAACAGCAATGTATCGGGACAGGACAGCCACTCATATGACACTTGACCTTCTCTGTCGAATCATCTCCCCGTTGCATGGGCGTTTTCGAGGATTTTGCACTCTAATCCATACACGCCCGCCTGCTTGTCTTGCCCAGCTTTGACTACAGCACAGACGGGGATGCCTAGCATCATCAGCAGTTTTCAGTTACTTCGAAATAGAGCAAATGCGCTATCCGCTCTTGGCCAAGTACTTTTTGCTTGCTCCACCAAGAGAACAGGCCTGACAGGGAACAGGGCGACGGGCGTACCATCAAACGGAGTACCACTAGGAGATCCCCCTAGTCAAGAAACCGACAGTCCACATCAAGGATTCAAGGCCAGAGCTAGTGGAGCGTTGGTCTTAATGCTAAAGATTTCAACTTACCCCGGTCTTTAACCCATGTCAGACTTCTTACGGAGTATGGCTACTTGGCGGGCGCCGAGGATTCCAGAATCGTCATATTACCCAGCATGCCCCTCGGCTGGAGATAGAATTCTCCAGAAATCTCCAGTCTCCTTAGAACTCACGTCTCGACCTTCACGACCAGCCATTTGCACTAAATTCTCACGCCCTCGCCGTCGCTCTCTTCAGACTCTCGACTACTCTACGACCTCAGTATTCTATTCTACTCGACCTTCTTGTACCGAACGAGCCATATTCCAGGTATAGGCCATCTTGGAAAGGGCCATATTCGTTTCTTTACTGTTGGACCAAGCCAGAGAACAGTATCTCATCCTCCACGGATTTTTAAACTTCAGTCTTTCTTTTGCTATGTATACTGCACCCCGTGGTTTACCTTCACCGCCGCAAACACCACAACCAAGTCAACAATTTTCATGGTTCCCCGCGACACCTGAATCAAGGATAGGTATATTCCTTGGACAGTATTTGGAGTTGAAACAAATCCTTGGGACGGGTGCTTACGGAGTTGTTTACAAAGCTCTCGATCACCTTACCCATACCTATTATGCAGTGAAGGCTTTGAGCAAATTCAATGCCAATGGAGAACCTTTGGACAGCAGGCAGCGGGACTTCCAGGCCAAGGAAATCCAGCTTCATTACATGGCCTCGGCACATCCTAACGTAGTGTCAATGCTCAAGATTGTGGATGATCCAGAGTGCACCTATGTTGTCTTGGAATACTGCGAAGAGGGAGACCTGTTCTCCAATATTACTGAACGTGGAACGTTCCTTAACAAGGACAGGAAGTCTTACAATGATGCTCTCGTCCGTCAGGTCTTTCTTCAAATCCTGGATGCCGTGGAACACTGCCACAGTTTAGGAATCTACCACAGGGACCTCAAGCCAGAAAACATATTGGTATCCAATCAAGGAAGTCGAGCCCTGCTTGCAGACTTTGGTCTTGCCACGAGAGATGTCAGTTCCGAGGACCACGGATGCGGTTCAATTTTCTATATGAGTCCAGGTAGGCCCTCTAGTTTTCTCCCAAGTCCCCCGGTCAGCAACTAATCGTTCTCTTCCTCTTACAGAATGTCTGGATCAATCATCAAGGAGTGCATTATACCGATGCGCGCCGAACGACATCTGGTCTCTGGGTGTTATTCTTGTCAACCTGACTTGCGGCCGTAATCCTTGGAAACAAGCTTCAATTGAGGACTCTACATACAAGGCCTTCATGAGGAATCGTAACTTCCTCAAGACGATTTTACCACTGTCTAATGAGTTGAACGAGATTCTTGGTATGATCTTTACGCCCCGACCAGAGGAAAGGATCACCATTAGCGCTTTGAAACAGCGGATCCTTGCTTGCGTCTATTTCTCAATTCCTGAGCCCCAATCTCAACTACAAACACCGCCTGCGTCTCCCATATCTTCTCCGGTGGTAGAGTATGATTCTTTGTCCACCGACGGATCCCTCATGTCTGATGATGGTTCGCTTACCGGTTCCTGCTCAACACTTTCCGACACCGATTCTGAATCCAGCTGCGAGTGTGAGCCCTTACCAGATTTTGAGCACAGAACTGTTGCCGCCCCAATTCCACTCCCGGTCTCTCTTGAGGATTCCGGTTATGGGTCTTGTGAGACCAACGCACAGTCCGAGGGACCAGAATGTTTAGAATCGTACGGGAACGCCATCTTCACCACCGATAATCGAGGCGCACAACAGAATTTCGACCGGCCAAACCATGAATATACTCTCGCACGACCTGAATACAGCCTGCCTGCACCGGTACCTCAAGGGAACCTATGGAGACAGGCCGCCAAACCAAATCCCTGGACGCAACAATGTGGCAATATATATGATTATCAGAATTTTGAGCCATACCGTGGTGGTTACGTTCAATCAGTGTCAGCTGGCTACTCTGGATACCCTACCCACTCTACCTTCCATGCACCTTACTACAACCCGTATGTATGCTAGTGAGAGGTATCACACCTTCCTTCTACAGTGCAACTGGTTGCGAACCTGGTAATTTGTTACCATTCTACCTCGTCCGCTTAGGAATCAATACCCCGGTGGTGTTCAAAGGACACTAATCCCACTCCTCGAATTATTGGACCCAATATTTATCTGGATGATATCAGGACTTCCTCGAAAGGCCCCTAGCCTCATTGCTAAGCAAACCTCTGCCCATCAGGATGCCACAAATACTTGTTAGATCTCCCTGGATGCATGCAAACATTAGCAACAGGCCACCGAACATGGAGCCGTGGAACAGAGGGCGACCCAAAGTCGACGCAAAAGGACAATGTCTGTCTTGAGGATGTTGCCCCGGACTCAACACTATTATCATTTGTTAATTTTGTACATTTTTTCTTCATATTAGCTCTTTTTATCTTTATATGTATTCAGCAAGGCGTACTGGTTTGGCAGCTATAAAAGTGGACAGGAACAATTCTTTTGTCATTTCTATGGCTTGCCACGAACATAAGCAAGAAAAGCTATTTTCATTTTAATGATCTTCTCATGTCGGGCCTTTTTTTTTCTGGGGGTGGCGTTGGTCGTGGCGGGTTGAGCTGGCATGCTCCGGAGAGGTTTGGGGCGTGAAAGCATTTATAGCGAAAGGTGGAGG
>JACBAH010007304.1:0-26087 GCA_014282315.1 Neospermospora avenae | reverse complement strand
CACTTACCTTAGCCTTTCCGGTCGCTAAACCTGGAATGCTTCCAATCTCGCAGGACAACATCGAGATCAAGCTTCAAGGTTGTATCCCCCTTTCATGCGCGAGCCACTGCAGCAGTAGCAAGGGAATACAAACAAGTCCCCCCGCCCTTACCTGACCCCATCTCACCTCACATCACCACCTCACCTCATCTTTTGCCAACATCCCGAATCCCCTCAGATTCAGCTGCTCTATGCGCCTGTCTCTCAGGTTCCACTCGTTCAGGGCAATTGTTCGCATTCGTGCCACCATCTATCGGGACATCAACGCACGTCCTTCGCCCTAGGAGACGGAGAGATCCAGAGACCCAGACCAGAGACCAGAGACCCGAGACCAGAGACCGTCATTCGTCCTTCATACTCCTGTCAACTGCGCATTTCAATATTGATTACAGCTCTGTGCTAGTGCTTTGTCTGGATCCTCATAATAAATCGATACCTGCTGGACAGTTTCCTTCTGTCTCTCGTTCGAGTCTCACCTCATCTCCGCAGAATCAACCTACGGAGTATTGCCCTTAGTTCAAGTAACTAAATCCGCGCCATTCCTTGTTTGTGACCGACACTCCTTACTAAAACACAAAAACAAGCAACATCGCCAACATTAATACTTTCGACTTTGAACTAGAGAAGCCTGCGGTCAAGATGGCTGCGGTCTCCGCGCCGCAAGCCCCCAGTTCTCTGACACCACCAAGCAGTTCACATGGAGGGCAGAATTCATGGAACTACGCTGTCCCACAACAACAATCAGAACTCAGTGGAGATGTCCGTGGCCCCTCCTTCTACTGCTTGCACAAATGCTGACTTGACTCACCACAGATCTTTCAAAAGCCCGCAGAATATAACAAGCCACCTCAATCACATACGAACGGCCATGCTCTAGGCCAGAAGACATCCCGCACAGATCTGACACAGCGCAGACCTGATTACAACTCGACACGTTCTGCGGACAGTGGATACCTAGCGCCAGCACGGATAAATGCATTGAACCGAAAGGACAGCAGTATCAGCGAAACGGGAAGCGCGCCTGATAGTCTGCTGGACCTTTACGGAGACAAGAGAAGTGGAATGAATAGCATAGATTCTGGAGACAGGAAGCAGGCTGGTGTAGCAGAGGAGGACGACCCAGACCGTTCGCGTTGGATACACAGGGACAAACTTGCACGCATCGAAAGCCAGGAACTCCAAGCTGCAGGCATAATTCTTCCCCGAGCTAGGGCACCAAGCAAATCAGGCCGGCGTGAGCACAGTCGAGACCAGCAAGGAAACGGGGTGCGGAGTGAACAGGCACAAAAACGACAGCGTGTTGAGTCATTGCCAACTGAGGAGCAAGAAGCCTCAGTAAGCCATGTCTGGGATTTACGTCTCCCAGAGGAAGCTGCGAATGAGGAACCATTCGATGGTTATCAAGATGTCAGTGGTGGCGTTAAGGGTGTTTCGCGGATACCAGTGCTGAAAACCAGCCCTCTTCCTATACCTTTGCTTCATCTGGAGCGCGATACCCCGATTCGTAGGTCAGGTCTGGTAGAGGATGATTCGATAGCATATTCCAAGACTCGCGGACGAAGCCAGAGCATCAAGGCATTGGAGGAACCAACAGGAACACCTACTCCTGCTAGACGATTGGTTTCCGAGAATTCACCAACGAAAAAGCCACCCTTGAGAAAAGGCTCCGTAACAACAAATCGCGCAGCATCTGCTGGCCAACGTCCTAAAACGAGATCAGGTTCAAATCAAGTCAATGGCGCAGCAGGTCAACGACCAACAACTCGGTCCGGCGAACTTGGTCCGAGTACTAGCATTAATAAACGCCCCGAAGGAGATCCCCCTTGGTTGGCAACAATGTTCAAACCAGATCCTCGGTTACCACCTGATCAGCAGCTTCTCCCAACCGTTGCCAAACGATTACAGCAGGAGCAGTGGGAGAAGGAAGGGAAATTCGGCACCACGTATGACACGGACTTCCGACCTCTGAACGATGAGGTTCTACGTGCACCAGAGCCAGCTGTAGTTCCCCAGGTGGAAGAAGATGAGAAGAAACCCGAGCAATCTCTAGAACCAAACTGGCCACTGCAAGGTCCCAAAAGTCCAGCCTTGAGCACAGGACGGCCTGGAACAGCTGGAACCGGGAGCTATTCAACGATGCCCAAAATCCACACTGGGGCACCCATGGGTGTAGGACCCTTACCGAGTCCCAAACCACCAGTCAGAGTACAAGAGCCTCCCGAAGATATGAAAAAGGGGGGCTGCGGATGTTGTGCTGTGATGTGATACAATACCACCAGTCAGGCTCTCGAGCGAGCAAGCAAGCTCTTAATTTCTTTTGTATGCATTTGGCGAAGCGGGCTGTCTAGCGATGTGTATTTTTGTTTCTCCGCGCCTTGAAGGCGAGACCAGATTTGATTTACTGGATGAGCGGGTTGCTGAGCAGGTACAGCATACACATACATCTTTTGTCCATACCGACTGAACCTTTCTCCTTGTCGCTCCTTTCGAACTTGCCATGATGTTACGAGTTTCTTTGGTCCGATTTGTTTTACTTGTTGTGTATACTGTTTTTGAATTAAGTTGCTTCATTGGTCAATTGATTCCCCGGTTGCTGCGGAAGCTGCCAAATTTCCTTTTTGAGTGGAGTTGCAGAAAAAGAGATGGAGTCAATATTGACCATCTAATAGAGGGGTATTCGCTTCGAGAAGTGGAGATGAGAGCTGGTTGATCGAGAGGAGGGATTGCATGAAAGGCTTGGATGATGATTCATTGCTTGTTTGTCTTATACCATTTCTAAAATCGGGAGGCTTTCGTTTTCAATCTCCTTGTTTGAGGTGCAGCAAGTGGTAAAACAGAGTAACTGTACAAACAAAAACTATTTCCGATTTTCTCATTTTGAGTGGTCTTCACGTTGCGGACTCGCACTGGGCAGATACGAACGAGCAGTTGTGAGTAAGACACAAAAGTAGTACATGGAGCTGGAAGACAAATGTTTCCTAATCTCTTTCAAAGTCGTGGCGAGAAGAATTCGACTTGTGAAGCCGGGGTTCCGTCTGGCTTTACTCATCAGTGCCTAATTCTATCAGTGTGTTGCCTATGCGTCTCCCTCAACTCGCGTGCCCATCAGACTTACCTCTCTACAATCAATCCAAGATTTAAAAACATTCCCGCACGCAGTGTCCTCAACCGTGCCTGTACATCGAGATCTGAGGAAAGTCTGCATGCCCACATAGGCTTCACTTTCGGGCTCTAATATCTTCCGCTTTTGAACCACATATCCCGTCTATTCTAAGGTATTTACATCACGAATTCCGCTTAAGAAAAAGCCCTCCACGCTGCAATACGAAGATAACCACAGCCTTACTTCACCGCGCATGCCTCATCCCCCGATTACCATAAGCACCTCGCATACCGGCCAACCGCCATCTCTTCTCCACTCCAAAGACTAACATCCCAAAAATAGCCTTCCATTTCATGACGATCACAGTAACTCTCTTGTGCAAGCGTGCGCGCGCGGAGATGCACGACAACGCAACAAATGGCAATTCCGAGTCACCGTGACCGAACCCCGGCCGGTTCACCCTCCACATTAATGGCCCATGGATGTAACCCACAAGCATAGGAATATCCAGTCGTGCAATCCTCACTCATAGCCGCTGTGCTGACATCCTTCCGTGCATGTTCTCTGCATGTTCTAGCGTCCTTCCTTACCAGGTATTTCCGTCACTGTCTCAAACATCTCTCCGTCCTCCAATCGCGGATATTAGCTCGCTACCTCTTCGCAGGGTCTTTATGCCTGCCTCTGAAGACGGCACACACCTTCCACAGCCCTTCTTTCCCTTCTTCCCGCCCTTCTGGAAGGTATCAGGGTGATTGATTCGAGGGTTGAATATGCAGATGCGGGAAGGAGATGGCCGGCCACGTGGATTGTGGTACGTTACGTGCATGCGTGTCACTTGTGTGCCTGTCAGCATTATTTCATGAAGAAGAGAAGGGGTTTTGTTTCGCTTTCGGTATCTGATAAGATACTTTTACGATGATTCTCGCGTGTGCTCTGTTGCTGCTCAAAGACAGTCTTGTCCGCTCAGCTCATTGTATGTCCGTGGTATGGAGCTGAGTTGATGAAGATGAAAGAGGCTTGAGGTGTATGTAAGTTTAGTAACCTACGTCTATATTTCCGCTTTAGAGGCGGATTGCACACTCTCATTGCCTACTGGGAAGTTTTCAGCCTGAGTTGTGTGCGGCGAATGATCGGGGTCTTCAAGGATATACTTAGCCTCTAAAGCCGCACTGTATTGTAGTATCCGCATTCAGTAGACTCCGCTGAGACTTTCGCTCATTTAGGTGACCATCCGTGGAGTGTGGTTCCCAGAAAGGGATTTGAGTCAGTGGTGAGAAGTTGAGACTTGCGCTAGTAAACATGAGCTTACATGCATGACAAACATGATACATGATTTGGACGGGTTGCTGCTTTATCTGCGAAGCTGTTGCTGGCCAGGAGCCAAAATGGGAGTATCTGCTTGCTTGATTGCTGAAGGGCTTGAGAACTGGAGTACTGCAGCGATCTTTCTGTAGATGAAGTGAAGAGAATTCCAGGACGCGAACTTGAAACACTTTCCGCAATTTTGGAGCAAGAGAGTTGTGTCAGACCATCAGAGGCTTAACAATTCATCGTCGATACCCTTATAAACGGAGTATGCACCGGTGATAGGGAATGGGTCTAAGTGAATTATGATAGATAGCGCTTATCATATTACATGTGCTCAGTGGAACTTCTTTGTGGATAGAAGGAGAAAGTACACAGAGATTGAAACTAACATCGTAGGCGAGGCGAAGTTGAGACCGCCTCGCTTGCGAACCAGAGGCATCATTCAAGCCTTGCGGCAAAGATTACGACTAAACCTCTTGAGATCCCTGCATAAGTAGACCATGGCCAAGTTGAGTAACTTGATAGCAATGTATGGAGCGTTCTTGTGCTTCGGATTTGGCATACGACTTTACGAACACTTGAAGCGACTGAGTCTTCAAGTGAGCTCGGATAGTACATAAAGCAATTGAGTTAATCGTATTGCATAGAAGCTAAAACCACTTGGCAGTCGGGAAAAAGTGTCATACGACCTGCAAGAGTACTCCTCTGCAAAAAATCCAATGATCACAGATCAGAGTCACGAAGATTTTACGGGATACTGGCAAAGGATCACTTCAAAGTTATATGAGTATATGACGACTGGGTGCAGATCCCAGTTTTGAATGACGAGCTTGCTTCGCTGAAGACGAATTTGAGCATTTAGCCTCGCGGTAAAGATGACTTCTTTATTTGGGGACATTTTTAAACAGGCAATGAGTGCAATGAAGCTTAGCTCACTCAAGCCGCTGCAGCTCCGCGAGAACCTGCGACTTTGGAAATATGACGAGGTATGTGTCTAGACGTCTGCATAGTGGCATCAAGATCAGCAGAATCTCGCCAAACATAACATCGCTCCAGAACAAGACTCTTCTTCATGGCAAAAGGGTGTGCACCGTCATGTCGGCAACGATACACGGCAAGTAGCATATCCCCAGTGCCTCCAGGAGAAACCTCTGAATGCAACGGAGTGTGGCTAAGAAGTCTTCCGTACCGTACTCTAGTTCCAATTGATGAGATGGGTAGAGCCATTCCTCAAGCCATCAAATCCGACAAATTGGTCAAGGTCTTGAGGCTCCTTCCGTCATGCGACCCGCTTCCCTCCCAAGCTTTCCAACTTGTCGATCGGCCCCAGATATCCTCATTAGGAAGACTTACATTAAGATACACTTTAGACTCGTGATGAATCTAGAAGTTCTAGAAGTTCTAAAGGGATCCAGATAGGAACTCCAAGAATGAGACAAGAAGTGGAGTTTAAACCTACCTAACATGACGCTCATACTTGTAATAGTCCGCAACCCGCGAATCCCTCGTGGGTATTGCGGATGATCGTCATGAAGCGTTCCCAGCGCGCCGGATCGAAGACTCGGATTGGCTGTAGGGCTAGCCAAGCTTTTGAGCCACTTATTGGTTTTGCTGAGAGAGGAATGTTCTGTCGGGTCCGACTTCAGAGCTTTGGTCTATTGAGTCCAGAACTTGGGGTTTTGACTCAGATCGTCAGTGTCCAGAACTGATCGACGTTGTTTACAGCAATAAGAATGGGGCATGAGAATCATGGAGGTATGGCAACGTTTTTTAGATGAGGTGGGTTTCCGTAAAGCGAGAAATTAGAACATGTTACCCGGCGCTTCTGCCAGCCTCCTCGTCAGACGACGCTCCTGGCGCGAACTCTCGGTAAACAACCGAGGCCCATCGTCGACCTTGCTTTCATCTGAATTGCAGATGGCTTTGAGTCAGTTCTCAAAGGGGGTTCGGACCTTCTTGACCCTGTAGTACGAAAGAATATTCTAGCAAACCTTCTAAGTGGGACTCTTGAGTAAAAGTTTGCAGATTTCGTTAAACTTGGGGCTTTGTGGGTTTGACGGACGCAAAGGGTCTGCAGGTGCACGACGGGTGGCTGGAACACTGTGTGGATTTCGCATTCGTATATGCTGCGCGGCTTGTCATGCAGGCCGAGCTGGCGCGTCTGTCCTGTGAGTCCTGAATGCATCTTGTTATGACTGCAGCCGGTTGCGATTGGGATGTTATGAGCGAATCTCGGAATCAGAGTAAGCTGTGAGTATTTAAATTCGAGTACTGTGTGCAGTTGCCTTGCAGCAGATGAGAACAGCGTACGCGGCATTGAGGCTTTTTGGCCGACCGCGGCCGTGACTGAGCAACCTTTTTTCGCTTCCGGTTGTGCTGAAGTTCGTGCTGAGCGAGAACGAACTACTTCCACTTAAACTCCCCTTAGGGCGGTGACTTGGCTGTATCGAGCAGCCGAGATGATTATTTAGACGGACTGATGGGTCCAAGAGCCGGTGTTAGCAGCACAATTGTCTATCTGAAGGGATGGTATAGACTTTCTGTGATGCAAACACATATGAAGCAATCAACACTGATGGTAGACCATAGTTCGCTTTAACCGATACCAGCGTAGTGGCTTTTACTCAAGTACTCTGAGTACTGTTTGAGCTGAACTGAGTCGCTAGATACCAGTATTGAATTGAGTTTCGTACTCAAGAGTAGACTCAAAGTATATTAAGTTGCATAAAGTAGGTGTAAATTGAGTATGAAATATAAACTATCTCAAGTTTAGATAGTAGTACCTTGAGTCCCTTAATATGATGGCTAAATACCATCAGACTTTGAAGTAAGAAAAATAAAGGATATAGTCTAGTCTATCATATATTATACTTACTATCTCTTTTGTATATAAGCCAACAAATCTTGAGCGTTATTGTGTTCTCTATTAATAAGCAGTACTCTGAGTATGCCTAGAGTAACTTAAAGTACGACTGAGTGGAGTTGAGTACCCTATGTTATGTCTCTGAGTTGAGTTGAGTACCACCAGGTGGTACTCAACTCAACTCAAACTCAGCTCAATCACCAGGTACGCTGAGCGAAACCCAAATGGAAGGACTGCTACTACCCTGCGCATAACTTGAACCTGCCAGCTGTGTGGAGTGAGTACTATTATTCGCGATGTTCATTAAAGGCAATCTGCCAGTCTTTGGTCATAAATGTTGAATTGACGCCGGCCGAGATAAGATACCTGTATTGCTTTCAATAAGCTGTGGATCTCAGTTAGTACTTTATCTAAAGATGGTAATTGTGACCAATACGTTATGTGTGATGAAAAATACCTTACTTGATCGAACCGACCACAACAGTGCTATAGTTTCACAATGTCTATTTGTAGAGTGTGGGGAGCGTCCGAGACAATAGGGTTCAAGACGTGGCTTTTCTGTCATACTTGAAGTATGCTAATCATTTGTTCCGATTTCTTTAGAGTTGCGGATATCGAAGTGGCTTCGAGAGATCCACGATTGGAGTTTGAAGTCTGCCCCCTTTAATCCCCCCTCAAAGTCGTTATCAATCAGCTTCCTGGTACTCGATCCACGTTCTCTGTTTGAGGACGTGATCGGGAAATCTGACAGTGGATATCCACATAGTGGTCACCAGGGCAATTAACATGACAAGAAGCGATCGCACACAGGAGGCTGCCCTCCACTGGGCAGCTTCGCGCTGTGATCCCTTCCCATCGGCGCTAGAGAGGCTTCAAAATTCTTCAGATAGCCTGGCTGGGTATCCAGCATCCCAACTTCGTAGGGACATGAGCGCTATTAAGGTTCACGCTATGGATAGTGCCCGTTGAAGTAGAGTCCTACATTAAGCGTCTTCCGAAGAATGATCCCTGAAGATCGAGGCTTTGCTAGAACATCGGTTCAGGCAATTATTAGCAACAGTGGCTTAGCTGGCTGGAGTCAAGAAGCAGCGACAATTGGCAGCAAGTTTCGGCCTGGGGCCCTTATCTCTGCTGCTTCAGGGCTTGGTATCGCCTGGGCATTTTGAAACCTGTGTACCCACGCGGAGCGGAACAGCGGAGCGGATCTTGGCCAATATCATCCTGAATGATTGCCAGGAATTTTCTCTTTTGGCTGTAATCGAATTGGTATGACAAGACTCCACGGACAGTTTCTCTTACGGCTGCCAAGAGCATCGAGATCTCTTCAGAGAGTTCTCCGGCCTAGCCTGAGTATTCTCAGCCCGACGAGAGTGTGCACTCCATTGGGCAGGAGTTCTCAAGTGAGGAGGCCTAATCAATTTCTCGGATTCTCGCTATTATTACCTACGCATGTACTCTGTCCGCTCTGCTGAGGATGTGTACAAGGGCGGCGAGGATATGTATTCGTAAGTGTTCCGGGCGCGGTGCATGTGCAGATGGACGAAAGGTAATGGAGGGACACGGAAGCCACATGCAGGCAGCCAAAGAAAAAGAAAGCCGAGATCCCAGAAACTATCTCACTCTAGTCTTGAGCCATCATGGGCGATGGGGCGATGGGACTAGGATTAGGGTCGATGGAGGTGCGCGGCATCGAGCTATGGCCTGAGTAATCCTTACTGTGTACGATGCGACGAGCGAACCCAGCAATAGCCATGGGCATGGCATGCTATGCTATGCCCAACTTATGACTAGAGGCCATTCAGACTTTTTATTGTCTTAACCTTCGCCGATTTCATATAACCCAGCCATTCCCTCCGTTCAGGCACTTGAGTTTCTAGCTAGTAGTTACCTCAACAACAAAATAACGAAACAGCACTTCGCCTCATTCGCTTGTTCACTCATACTACCTTTCCGACTTTGATCACATACTCTCCCACGGCTTTATAGCTTCATCCACTTCATCTTGCTTATTACTTCTCAAAAAACTATCCTCAAGTGTCAAGAAAACCTCAGCTCAATTTCACCAAAAGCAATTACCGCCCGAATACGAAACTTGCTACCACTGATCATCACTTTTGGCCTGTTTCTTACCATCCGTACAAGCCCTAACACGTAAGGCTCGAATCATCCGTCGTGCCTACTGTCATATCCTATCTCAGCCACTCACATCCCCCCATTGACATCTTGTCGCTGCCCCTCACTACCTCATCCCACAGCCACATACCAGTCAAACCCACTCCCGTTACCAGGAAAGATCTTCTCTTGTGCTCTCTTCTTCGGACGGTGCAAGATCTCGGGATCGATATCTGAAAGTCCATCGCATTTTAACCTCATCCCGGTTAATACACCCCTGTTGACCGGCCTGTTACTCCAAACCTTGATCTGCAACCAAGCGCACCCGCTGCCAAAACAATATCCGGTTTAATCAAGGTCAAGGACATCTGTTTACCCCTCAGTCTCCTCGGTGATATATACTCAGGGTCTTCTCTCTGGTCACAATTTCTTACACTGCTTTTCAAAAAAAAAAAAAATTCCAGCCATCTACACATCACCACATCTAACCACCGCCATCATGAGCTCCAGATACTACCAACTCCAAAACGAAACTATCAACACTCCTCAAAGACCCTCAAACCGAAAGTCTACTTCTTCTGAATCGTCCTCGTCGTCCTCATCCTTAAGCTCGTCATCATCCTATTCTTCATCCTACGACACTTCTTCCGCTCGATACTCAATGGATGCTGCTTCACACCCACGCGTCGAGGTCATGCGTTGCTCCCGATGCGCGAAGTGTGCTGAGACAGTCGTCAGCTCCAGAGGAGGTAGTGATCTCAGGAGAGTCACTACCGATGATGCTCAGGCATGTGGTATGGTACGATTCGGTCACAATCTGTACTACTGCGATCGTTGCGCAAAGATGGTTGGATACAAGTGAAAGACGCCATTATGGACCAGGACTCCAGTACTGGACACAATCAAACGCAAAGGAGGAAGCAAGGACGACGACCAAGAGAGCTTCAAGCTTCTCGATACCGGATTTCCATGACTCTCAATTATTACCACAACCACTACCACCTTCGAAAAAGAACGCCACCCATCTTCAAAGGATCGCAGGCATATGGTCTAGATCTTTGGATTTCAAAATCGTCTGACCACTGCCTCGGCACCTCGAAGCCTACATGCTCCGCTCAGCTGCAGCTGTCAACTCAACTCGCTCTTCGCCTATTCGCAGGTTTGCAATGCAACCTCATTGCGGGCCAGTCACAAGGTGCCACAACTGCACCACCCGACATCTCAGTGTTGCAACGCAACACAGGCTTTCATAATACAGGCCATGGCTTCAATGATGTCATAGCCTGATGATTATTGCGTCTTCATGACATGTCGCATGCGATTGCGAATAGCAGGTCGAGAATGCGAAACTGGCTTCAGCTCTAGATGTCCAACTGCAGCACGGCTACTTTGGGCTCGCGAGAATGTTCTTCTTTTGGCGATTGGGTCGACCAGAAAGGAAATATTTGCCATCTACATGTATAATGACTTTTCATTTCCAGCCATTTTCAGCGTTATTATTGCTCTTATCTGTTATTTAGCAAGCGTTGCATTTACAGCGATTCTAGCGCCTGGCCTATCGACTTACGAGACACGAAAAGTCTTGGAGAGTATGGTTTTTCATTACCATTGGATGTTAGCGTGGAGATACCATAGGGGATAAGCTTGGAGATTCAGCTGGCTGCAATCTATTTACGCTACTAGAAATATAGCAAAATACTTTGATGCACACCGTCCATATACGTCTCCTGGAATTATCGTGTTGTGACCACCCAGCTCTTTCGACAAGTACTTCTCTTCCCACTTTCGATTGGCCAGCGTTTGCTTGACCGCAACTCTTTCCGGGTAATACAGTACATTCTGACATCAATCTGACTAAGTCTATATGATACCCTTCACGCACAGCTCTTAACCTACGCAGAACCGGATGGAGCACATCCCAAACCTGTGTAAGTCTCATAGCATCAGTGTAATTCCCCCCCGCCTCATTTTTTCTCCTTCCAGATCAAGACATTTCTCCTTCGTTCGCTTCGCTTTCGCTTCCGTTTTCGTTTTCGTCTCCCACTCTCTTGCTTGCACTCATCATCTACAGCTTCCTCCCCCAATCTCCAGCATTTCCGATATCACATGACCATCTCGCAAACTTGCCACCACTAAGTAACGATCCAATGCAGCCTTATGCAAACCACACAGAATCTAACCATCATAGCACTTCCTAGGATCAACATTGCCCTTGTCTAACAACTATACCTAGAGATGCCAATCTGCAAGTCCCATGTTCGATCGACTGTCCCATCATAGTAAATCAGTGTTGATCATTGGTTTGATAAGCGCATATCCTATGACGACTTGATGGGTGTCAAAGTGTCAGAATATCCAAGTGTCAAAGTGTCAGAGCTCTAGCTGGCTCTTGCTCTTGCTCTGGGAGTCTGGACTATGGGGTTATGGGTGTTCGGATGGTTGACCCGCGTAATAGTGATGCGATGGGATGCTGCTTTAGAACATGGACAGAAAGAGGAAAGTGTACAATGGGTGACATGTGAAGGTTGAAAGGTCAGTCGAGCTAACGAGTTGATTGAGGAGCAGGTAGGGCTATTGTGGTCTTCGATGGTTTCATTGGATCTTCATCGCCTCCCTTGGGAATTGTATGCCTGGCCATCAGAAGTCGAATTAGTTCTGGACTCTTCTAGCGTTTTTCTCTCTTCGTTGAGCTAGTTCCAAGCTCCCTGAGTCCGTAGATTGTAGCATATTCTGGAAGAAGCTGGCTTGAAAGACATGGACGAGATTCTTCACTTCGAAGAATGATAACGCGAGATGGTCTACTGAAAGACTTGATCATCCTCTGAAGTGTGTGCATAAGGACTGTTCTTAATTTTCCACCTGCAATGCGTAAGGACGCGTTGGCGCTTGTAAAAGCAAAACAAGATTGAAATTCGCAGCTCTACAATTTTCGCTACACAAAGCAAGCAAGAGCCGCAAAGAGCCCAATCTTCAATGACAATGATCGGGGACCAGTTCCACGATGCTATACTATTCTGCCTGGTGCCTCTCACAAGTTTGTTCGGATTGGATTGTTCAAAAGCAGCTGAGGGCTATGAGCACGGCGGACGCATTTCAGAATCACCAATCAGACCGTTGACATGCAGACTTGTCTTATGTCACTATGTCATAAATACAACAGCATTATTCCACTGTCGTTACTAGCTACAGCAGCAGGACCCTCAGCTCTCGAGCACCATCCGCCGATCAATTGCTCTACCAAGTGGAGAACTAACAGGAATCATTTGACAGGCAGCACTGCTACGATCCCGTAATGTCCACTCACGGCTATTGCCCCTTTCTGTCCTTGCTGAAGACTCAGCACCGTTGTCTAATGGTGTTTGTTCCCATTCTGCAGATCATGGCAATGATGAAATACCATGTAACCATACGACGTGCAACAAAAGTTCATTTCTCCACCAACGCTTCCATGCATCTCCATATTTCTGCTTTCAAAATCTAAGAAGCTCCGGTACTAAAGTCCCACCCAGATAGGTTTCGATGCCGGTTCAAGACTTTAATGGCTCTAACCAGGTGCCAAATTTCACGTGTCTAGCTAGACCTGAGGTGTAGAAAATTTTGCGTCCGGGTGATAACGGGGTAAAGGTTTCCCAAAACTATCTTGGAACATTTGCAATCTAACGAAAACTATCTCCGTGGTGACAATGAAAAATCAGAGTTGACGAGAGGAGAAGTGAGGGGTAAGTAAGGTACGATGTGCAACAAAAGGGAATTGATAAACATAGGTAGATGGGAAATAAAGTTTCGGGCAGCGGTACCGATATGAGGTTCTGAAGGTTGTTGTTATGATTACCTATCATTGACGGAACTTCTCGAGTGTAACGATAAGACGACTCTAAAGGAAGAACTAAAGAGGGGAAGTGAGGGGTAGAGGATGCACGATGTGCAACAAAAAGAAAATAGCTAGATAGGCAGGAGGAACAATTTCCATACCGTCTTAGAATGCAATAGCTATTGCGAAGACAGTGATGTGGTGTGGGTAGTGTTGAGAAGTTTTCTCGGATCAATTGATAAGAGCTGTCTAGAGGAGGGGAAAGTGAGGGGTAGAAACTGTACCAAGTGCTACTATTTCTGGACGAGATAGGTCAAGACTCTCAAGATGGAGAGGGGAAAGAGGGGAAATAAATTCTTAAAATCTAACGAATTGAGATGCTTTCTAAGGTAGAATTCCAAGGTAGATATCAAGGCCATAAATCTGCCAAGGAGAAATGCTTAAAATTGAGCTTTCTATCCTGTCAATCACCCAGACTGGCAGATCCGACTATGTGACATAATTTATCTCCAACGAGTGTATTCGATCGTCCAAACGTATCGATTCATGAAACTCATCACACAGTGATCTCCAAAATCAAGCTGTCGACAACCCATATTGCCGAGGTCCTGATTAATACTAAAACAGCCATCGCCACATCGACCGTTAATTTCTGCAACATTTGTATTGCCAGTTTGCCACTTCAACGAGCATGTTTCTGCTGCTGCTTTTCTGTGCCGTGTTTCGGTTGCATCGGCAACTAGAAGCATTTCCAGAGCTAATTCTGGAGGAAAAGAAATGTTCACTAAGGTATCCGATGAACTATTCGTTGAATACTTAGGTAGTCGAATTCATCCAATCAGTAGCGCAGCAACAGTCCGGAAGTATGTCCGGAGGCCCGGCACTACTCTAGAACACTACGTACTGCAAAGGACAAATGGCGATGGCCCGATGTTTTTAGCGGTTTTCAGAAGGGAGAACGTGAAATAACATTCGGTTAACTTCTTACGGAGTAGTAGCTATAATGTATGGTTTCGTCTGAGACTATCTGGCGAGACTGGCGCTCGACTAGTTTAGTGAATCAAACCCGTCTTCAGATTCACAGGAGGACATTTGGATCACGCTAACGAAGCAACGACACCGAACAAGACCCGAACACTGCGCAATTTGAACAGAATATTATAGAAAGGGTCGGCTCTTGCCGGAAGGAGCAAAATAGTGGAAAGATGCTGCTGAGTGCGTTCATTGGATTTTTTATTATGTTTATGCTCCAAGTGAATCAAGTCATCAATAGGTAGGGAGGGGTCCAGTGGAGCAAAATCAGAAGTCGCGGATAAGATGTGACCTGTCCATAGTAAGTAGAGTCACTGGCGTGAAGCACCACCAATTCCAAGAGGAGAAAGTCACAGGTAAAGAAGCATAAAATGTCAAGAAAGAATCCATTCTGTCAGGTGAAAGGACCTCCTCGTAAATGCAAGACCAACCACCTCGCACTCGCAGTAGAATAAAGGACTGAACGCCACCTATCAAAACACCGCACTACACACGGAAACACATACATCCTTCCCGTTCGTAAGGTCCAACGCATCCGACTTCATCCTCTGCTCTACTAAACCTAAATCGGAGACACATACATGCAAGGCAGTAGGCAGTAAGTAAAGCAGGAACAACCACAACGAACACTTCACGTTCATGCCAAAGAATTTCCTAGTGAAATCCTTCTTTCCGTCCCAATGCATATCGCCCCATCTTGCCTCGCCTGCCTTCCGAGAGACAGAAAGACAAACCAAACACCTTCCATCCATCCCGCCACCGATGATACTACCAAAGCAAAGAGAAATCAGTCCCGCCTAGCATCCACTTGTGCATTTCCAAGCAGAGCCCTTGAATGTTCCATGAAAAACTCCTCCGTGCGATTATGATTATGGCTTAGTTACGCCGACGATCACTAGTCCGACTCGACGTTCCAAAGTCAGGTTCGACGAGCTTCTGTTTAGGCTTACTGCCTTTGACGGCGAATTCTGCCATGAGTGACAAGTGATCACTGGGGTAATGGTAATTGGGGAAACCTGGAACCGTCTTCATGTACTCAGGATCGACTTGTCCCATGAGTGAGATGTTCTCCAGCACGTTGGTCGAGTACCAAATATGATCGATGATACCTTTGAAGGTAGGCACGTAATTGGTAAATGGTACGGCGAGAGGACTTTTGTCGAGGTTGGTATAAGCTGATCTCAGAGAGAATGGGTGTTCAATTCCACCGCCTTCTTTGGTGAAGTTTCCGTAAGCTCGGCCTAAAAGCTCGGGATGGTCGGGTCTGACAGCTCCCTTGGCCAGTAATTCGAACACGCTAGAATCAGGCGTCGAATTCTGATCGGCACAAATGACCAGAGGAATAGCAGTCTTGTTCGCATACTCCTTCGACGCCTGCGGAGTGGGTTCTGGCGAAGCATCTTGATGCGCATCCTCGTCTGCCAGGGAGTACGTCTTCTTGTCCTTGCAGGCTGGCCAACTCGCGTACTTCTCAGCTAATCTACCGACTTCGCCTATCAAGAGCGCTGTCTGAATGAGCTTGACATCTGCATAGGCAGGATCCCAGAATAAGTGGGTATTCACAATGACCACTCGTGACCCTGTTTGCCTGTTTTCGAAGAATGTCGCAACACCGATGTGATCTCTCGGCATGACTCTGTTGAAGATATCCTCTTGATTTTTCTGATTTTTCATCTCTGGTCGGTGAAGGGCGATGGCTCTGAAGTCAATGAGCTGCTTGTCGAGGAGGATGTATTTGTTTGACTTGTAGAAAGTTGCACAACCATCAACCGCTTGACGATCTTTTTCGGTGCGCATCAAATGCGCACGCCCTCTAGCAAAGAAAACGCCTTTATATCCGTTGTACGCAAGTTTCATACTGAGAAACTCTCCGAAAGTCTCCTGGTCGACTTCTTGCAAGCACACAAAATCTGCGTCGCTGTTCCGAATATCTGCAAGAATTTGATCCTTTCGGTAATCCCAGTCCAGAGCTTGGGTCGCACTGTAACCATACATCTTTCGTGTGCAGGCTTGGTTGGAAAGGATATTAAAAGAGTAGACTTTGAATTTCTCTTGGTTTGGGTTTCCTTCACCTTCTTGCAGCTCAATGATCTCACGAGGATTAGGAGGCATAGGAACTAAGTCACGTTAGCTTCCTCTGACATCGTAAAAATTGGACCACTTACTCGGCGTCTGATTTTGGAGATGCAGGATGAGAGATGGTGTGCCTCGTTCCATTATCTCTTGCTTCAACTCTGCTGCCAGTGGATTGCCCTCGATACCTAACACTTCCAAGTTGAATAAAGAACCAAGCTCGTTTGGTAGAGTTTGTATCGAGTTGTCAAATACCAGCAGTTTCTTCAAGAAGACACACATGCCCAGCTCCGGAGGAAGTTCGGTCAACAGGTTGTTAGAAGCATCGAGGTGTTGGAGCGATCGCAAATGACGAATGGAAGCTGGTAATTTGGAAAGCTTGTTGGATGCCACATATAACTCCTTCAAAAATTGATATTTAAAGACCGGCTCCGCAAGTACTTTCAGCCCCTGGCCACTCAGATCCATGTTGTACCATGCTTGTCGCTGTCTGGTGACCTGGTTGGACATACGGCCAAGACTGTTCTCGGCGCTCTCTTGCGCGTCTGGATCTGGGGCTGCCGGCAGAACTATGCTTTTGTTCTCCACGGCCTTGATTCTGGCATAGTGGTTAGGAGCCCCTTCTATCATGTGCGTATGTGCCTTTTCGGACTGCTTATGCAACTCCAGTTGCTTTGCCCAATGCTCTGTAATCTGGACTGCCTGACCTCCACGAATAGTTGCCGAGTGGCCATTTTGGAGAGCATGCGGTGTGAAGCTTGGAGTTGCTGAGGACATGACTCCTGATGAATAGGTTGGATGATGGTTGGTAATCGCGCCATTGGTCGTATGTGCAGCATGATCTTGCTGTATGTTGGTGTGGTGTTGGGGATGATGCTGCTGCTGGTTGTTCTGGTGTTGGAAACTGTTGTACATCATTGGCGGCATCCCCCGCCCTGGTCCTCCATTGACACGGCCATGCTGCCCTTGCTGATGACCCTGATTGAACATTCCGTATAAGTTTGGCGCAGGCGAGTGAGAATCTGGAGATCGGGAAGGAGAAGGTGTATCTGCGTTGAAGACAGATCTACTGTTATTGGGTGGTGTACTGTTCCGTATAATCTGCTGTCTTGGATGATGCGGCTGCGCGTGTTGTGGGTAGTAAAAGCTCCCAGCACTCTGCTGTGGAAATCTGTAAGCATCTGCCATCTAAATCCGCCGCGGATAGAGAGGGCAGCGGCGTTGGCTCCTGATCGCGAGCGCAGGCCGTATTGGAGCGTAATGACCTTGGGTGGTTCAGGTAGGGGTTTTGGGGAGTAGAGATCGGATCTTTCTTCGTTGGCACATAGAGCTGCGGAAGGGGACGTCTGGGCATCTACCAAGAATGAGGCCCCGAAGATCAGACCACAGCCAGGTCTATGGCGCTTTCAGGAGCAATGTATGGATGGTGGTTGAGGCTCGAAGAGACAGGAGAGATGCCGAATCGCGGTCGAGGGCAAGGTTCGATCGATAGGTATGCCGGGTCGGAAGATTGATAGTCGAAATAGAAAGAAGAACGTAGTGAATATCGACGATCGAGATAGTAATCAGCTGGATGTTGAGCAAAGTAAGCAAGTGTTGATGCGCGATAGCCAGCTTTGGTCGATTAGGAATTGGTCTCGCAAAACGCCCGAGCTGTTTCGTACCTTGGGAAGCACGGAATCGGCAGTACAATCCTGAATCTGCTTGATTGCGGAATTGCAGTGTAGTTGGCTCGTCGTGGTCGTGGTGCTGCTTTCTCTTGATCCTTCGTGGTGGTCAACAGCTTGCTCGACCTTCACATCGAGAGCGCTGGGACGTGTGATCTCAAGCTAGACCAGATTGGGAGCCGCGTTGTGGGTTAAAGTCGATGGCTGGGTTGAACTTCTCGATGGTCACCGTGAGAATACTATGGCAGTAATTGGAATCAAGAAATATACTTCGTTTACTCTATGACTTTATTGTCTACCATAAACCTATCTATATGAAGAGACTGTTTCCCGGTGGAGAATTCCACGATTCGACAAAATCAGCTGGCCACTTGACCAGAACAATTCTGCGGGACAATTCTGCGGGACCTCCAGATCCAGAAGCGTATGTTGTTGGTGCGTATTCACTATCTCTACTTCTCTGTAATTCTTGAAAATTTCATCCAGGAGACATAATCACGTAGCATAGGTAAAAGATTGTTTTGAGCGGGACCAATATTTTATACTTCTACACCATCACTATTTCCTGCAGGTCTTACTTCCCCGATGATCGAGTCAAAGGAACTCAGGAACTGTTTTTACTAGCGTTGATGCTCATCGATCTTCATAGCAAATTCCTTAAAAAGCTGGAATTATATACTGGCAGCATCCCAGCTTGTGTTGATTCCGGCGTACCTGGCTCTTGTTTACGTTAATCTGACTGTCCAGCAAAGATCCTATCTACATTCTCTGTGCGCTCTATTTACATTCAGAAAGAGGGGGAATCCCTTTCTAGCAGCTCATACGATATCTCTTCCTCATGTCTGTTCATGAACGTGGCCATAGTGCCAATGGCTCGGATATAGGTCACCGCAAGATAGTCTTGAGGACTGCTTCGAAGGCCGAGATATGGTGATCCTGAAGCAATTTGAATCAAGGGCGAGTAGTCTGGGTTTTCGAAGATGACAGCATCTCGATCCTATCCTCAACCACGGAGAGAGCTCGAGTACTCCTTTCGCACACCAGAGTAGCAGTCAAACAGTCATTCTGATTACTCAATATCTAGAGCCAAGTCATGTCTTGTCATATCTTTGACGAAGCGCCCGATATCTTTTCAGATAGTATCTATCGATGAGAGTTAGCTCAGCCCTTGACGTAACCCAGAATTCTGGGCCGCTTGTTTATGCATCGTGCAAGGTAAATAGTCTACTGATTGAACTTACAATGCTTCGATTTCTGTCATATTTCAATTTCAGCTTCAGGACTCTCATTTGAGATGATATGGACGCGATGGCTTACCTTTCTTCACAAACTCTGCTCTCTTAATTCCTTGACGAATCTCTTCTTCGTTGGTCAAAGATGCGTTGCTGATGAAAGCTTTGTGAAGCTTCGGGCGGAAGTAGTCGAACCCTAATGGGTAGCCTCGACCAAGATTCAAAAGCTCTACTTCGAAATTCAGTACGGGAAACCAACGAGACCTTTCATTGTCCCAAACGTGGAGTAAGTTCACTCATTGTTCCATCACGGGTCGACTTCGCACCTTTGTATATAGTGATGACCTCCTTTCGAAGAGCTGTATTTGGGACAGTCATACTCCACGCCAGTCTTGTTTGTGATCCTTGATTAAGTAGCTATCTCAGGTCGTAAAATAGAGTTGTGTGGGAAACAATTTCCTACGTCTATCGAAATACTCGCAGATAGAGTTCTATGACGATACAAAACAGCTCTGGTGCTTACCCCACGATCTGCCCCTGTCTCTCCAGCTTGACCTTGACATCCACTTGATCCGCGGCCGCTCCGGCCCGAGATAACCAGATCTCAAGCTCCCTCCAAACATCGTTCCATCCTTCTCTCCTTAGACTCCTGAAAAGACTTCCCCTAGCATAAGTACGACATTTACCATACCCATATTCAAAATGAAAGTTAGGCTCCAATCGCGGCCTAAAGCTCTCCAATGGCTTCTTCCAGCATTCCAAAGGCAGCAGACCCGCTTACTATCCCTCTCCATCCCTCGATCCTCGAATTCCTCCTTGTCACCTCCTACCCCGGCTCCAAGAACCAATAACGCACGCTGGCTCTCAAATATCAAAGCTCGAATAGGAAAATGTATCATGTTTGGCATGTCGGAGGAGCAAACAGGAGAAGCTGCTACTGTGGTGAAAGCTATAGGAGAGGAATGGCGTGCCTTGATTGCTGGACGAGAGGGATTCTTGGTTGGGAGGAAGAGGGCTGGATTATTGAGACATGCTGTTGTCTGGGGAGAAATGGATAGCATGGTATATTGAACCTCTCTGGGCTATAATCTGAAGAAGCGGAGTAAAATCTATGATCGTGCTGATCATAAATGGGGTTCTAGAAACACGTCAATAATGTCATGTACATTAGGTATGCGGAGTCTGCTCGGGTCAATTGGGCGTATAACTATGCGGTACATGTCGATCCTGGGCATGGGAAGGAGTGGATGGAGACTGTGACGCCGAATGGATTTGGGATGATCTTGAAGTCTATGAAGACGGACTATAAATTTGTGAAGTCGCCCAGCCCATGACAGATACCAAACATAAACTGACTATTGTAGCCAATGACTTGGCCCGATCACATATCCGTCTTTCACAAACTGTCTCATTTACCCACGGCTTCCGATTCTTCTTTTGTTTTAGATGTCATGATTTTATCTGAGCTGCATCAGAGACCGGCTGCCAGGTGTGTTGAGGATATTGCAGTTTATGATTATTTGAAGAAGCAGAAAGCGACTGTTAGACCGTTTATGCTGAAGGCTTTTGAGCAGACTTGGGCTGAGCAAGAAGTAAGTAACCAATCACAGGGCATGAAATTGCCTAGGCATTTTGTAGGCCGTATGATGTGAAAGAAAATGAGTGCTGACTTTGAATAGGCTGAGAAAGTAAGAGTTGAGAAGAGAATCAAGGAAATAGAAAGCATTGTCAAATCTATCGAGAAAGCTACATGGGACAGGGAAGGTGCCGTCGAAGAGTTTGGGGAAAGCAAATAGGAATCTCCCAAGTCGTGCATGAGAGATGCCGGATGAGGGTGCTCATTTCTGACCCAAGCTACGTTGATGTGATCACTTATTTCTTATGGACAGAAGTCAAGTATCCTTCTATCGAGGAAATGGGTGGCACTGCTGGTTGGATGTCAAGCGAGACTTCTTTGTCACAATCCCAGATCACATTTTGTCTACCAGACAGATGAGATGCATTTTCGGGACGAAAAATGCTCATTACAGATCTATCTACAATACTAACCAAGAGAAAAGAATGGAGAGAGAAGAAGCGTACACCTCTTCCCACGCCTAAGAAAATTGAACAAAGAGCCCAATAGGGCACTGCTTGTCAATCTGCAAGAAAGAACACACCATATCAGTACTACACAACAGGCCACTGACTTTCAACCCCGCCGTACCCGCTTCGGTCACACATCCTCTAAAATTGATATCATACGCATCACCTTGACTCAGGATCGCAGGTGGCTCAAGTGGACTAGGTCCTGGAGGTGGCTGCTTGTTATATGAGGTCTCTTCTATGGCACCGATACCGAACGCATATCTGGAACACCAAAAGAGTCAGCGACTGCCGCTCGTCGAGACTACATCGAGAGGAGCAAGAACGACGTGGAAGATTGCGGCTTACCCGGTAAGAGTGAAATGTTTATTTGGGCTATAAACATAAGGCGCTCCACTCCACCCGATCTCTGGAGACATAATCTTGAGCGTATACGTCTTTTCCACCGCCGTCGGCGGACTCACCTGGCTATGTATCTTGCAGAACCGTTTGGGGTCATGATCGGGACTTTATTGCTGCCAAAGGCGGTGCCGGGCAACATTTTGGAGACAGGATCGATGAGTCATGGAGTGAGCTAGGAACTGCTGAGTATGCCGTTTGCGGGCATCTGGACCTGGAAGTAGAGGGAGGAGAAATTGATGTCTAGATTATCCGGCTGTAGGGATGTGTCTTGAGGGTGCGGGAACTGAGGATTGAGATGGGGAGGGTGGTGGCTGTTGTCAAGAGGTGGAGTAGTGTAAGAAGGATGGTGGAGATGTGGGACTTTAAGATTGTTTAATGGCCTTTAATCTCAAAAGAATGATAGGGGAATTTGTAAAAGGGTTTCTTATGAAGCAAAAACAGAGCTGCTAAAGCGGTGAGCCTTGCGGAGACATTACTTTGTTTTACAGCAAAATTATTGCCATCTTGTCCCTTTATATATGTTTCGCAAGCTGATTCCACAGACACAACACACTTAGATAAGCTCTACGTAGTCCGCAGGAATGTTGAACTCCTTAATTCCATTCTAGCCTTCACAAACCATCTCGTTTGCTAAACTGCCAGGTATGAGTAGGATATGAAAGATATCAGTGCAGAGCAGCCAACATCGCTAGTTAACGCCTGCGCTTTGTACGACTCACTTCTCAGATGTAGAATTGTTGTTCGGACTTGGTTTTCGGGCTCTGCTGGCATGAATCATGAGCCGCGTGTGTGACTTCCACGAATATAGAGTCGAAATGCCCAGGAGCGAGCGATTCATCGACTTGCCCTGGAAGCACTCCTCGGTGATCAATAAGGTGAAGACACATTCGGGTGAGACTCTTAACGCTATGTTTATCTCTCTACCCAGCTGTCAACTGCGGATGGGATCGCAAAATTGACTATCAATTCTGATATAAGTAAGCACGCACGGCGTGATTTGTGTTTTATATCTAATGGCAGGAATTAATTACAGCAAAACATCTATTCTTGGTAGTGGATGGAATTGTCAGACAACGAGCAGTACTAAAGGTATCTTTCTATATATCAGGAGGTACAAAAGCAAGCCCATCGTCAAGATTCTCGCACCGCCCAAAGCGGGATACTCTCAAGTCTACTAATCCACAGGAAGAATTCATGTATATCATAAATCTGATATCTGATTGAGAAAGGGAGTTGTTCGAAAGACATTATAATATATCTCATCATTATCATTGAAAGAATGGACGAATATACTACCTGGATACAGTATGAAGCTCATATTTGCATCTGGCCTCAGGTACAGCACTCGTAACTCTGGAGCAGCACAGCAGCAACAAATCCTTGACTTCGAATGAAAATTCACCGAAAACAGACACAGGAGGTGTGAGGAAAGGTTCACAGTGAGCTTGAGCCTTTCAAGCATATACAGCACGAGCGTCAGCTTTTGATCAGTAGTCGATAAAACGGCGTAGAGTAGACTCTTGATACAACAACTCGCAGCTAGCTTTGGTACTGACTTAGTACTTGACTGCTCATGCCATTCCGAACTTTCGAAATCTCAAGTCAATGTGTGTGATACGGAGCAGGGGGGCGCGCTGATGTACTTCTCACAACACCCGGCTCTTGCGGAAGTTTACAGCTCAGTCTACCGTAGCCATCCAGGAAGTCTTTTGTTGATATTGGTGTTGCTATAGGTACTTATACCCACAAATTAGCGAGCGAGCTACAGTACGTTCGTACAAACCTCACTTGATCAAGCATCTGATAATCGATCGAGCGAATAGTGCCTCTCGATTTGGCTGTCGTAACGTTGATCAAAAAATTAACCCATGTTATGTCATAAGTTTTTCAAGGTTAGTGCTCATCAATGATCGCTTAGATTCAACGTAGGCCGAGAAATAAGAATTGGCCGACTTCAGACCTCCGCATTACCACCTCATGGAACGTCATACCTCATCACATGAGTTCCTTGAGGGATATCAAAAAATTCCTTCCCACGATCCGAGCACGACTCAAACATACGCTGATACTTTGATACAAGAACTTTTAGAAAGCTGATAAGGATATTTGCATACACGTGGCAACCATAGAGGAAATGAAAGTTCATGGGGGTTTGAAAGTGACAGCCGCGATATCCTGCGAGAATCTAGCTTCGATATTGGCTAAAGATAGCAAGTCTACGCGAACGAGAAACTAGGTCGAGCATGTGCCATCCCATCGAAGGAAGGAGGGGATCGCCATGCCAAGTGGCTCCCTCCCCAATCCCGTCAATTACCGCCAAAATGCTGGACAGCTTGTACAGTAGCTTTGTAGGCTGGGGCTGGGATACGTGAAGAGCACGCGGTGAGGTGATGATTCAGCCAGTTAGTCGTACGATTGAGAGTGCGGCACTGTTGGTAGGTGTACGGAGAGACATCTCATAGGATACCAGTGACTTGACTATGAGGTAAAATGGTCGGTATCTTCGGCTTTGGCTTATGATAGTGATGGGAATATCAGAATAACTGAAGGATGTGATTCTGACTCACCGTATCAAATTCGAATATCAGATTCAGATATCAAGATTGGTCCGTCGCATGCTGTCATCCCAACCGCTACTCTTTCACCATCGTCCATCGTCCGTCGTTCGCTCTGATGTGATGTGATGTCGTTATTCACCTCTACCGAGAAACGAGAAAATAAACATGCGATACGATACGATACAATACGATAGGATACTTTTCCAACCGTCTTGCCCACTGAGAACCTTGCCCACACACACCTCTCAGCCGGGAGTTTCGATGAAGGCTTTTTGCAAGTGCCGGTGGGAGGTTCGGTTGTGCCATTCGCTTATCTGCAGATGTCCAGTTGTACTTTGTATTTCTCCGCACCTCCGCACTTCTTTTATGTTTGGAGGGACGGCTGGCTGCTGCCGATGCAGATGCAGATGCAAGAGGATATCACAGAGCTTATCTTTTTGATATGTGAAAAATGGGAGGAAGATCGACGATACGTCGTGCAGGCTGTAAAGAGCAATTGCTGGATGGAGATGGAGCGGATATGATTATTGGGAGGGGAGGGACGCTAGAAGGGAAAGAGCTGATCTTGCCATGTTGTTATCTCTTCTATGATGAGGATGAAACTATCATTATTTGGTGGGAAGAGATATTTTGATCATTCGTTGATGCTAAATGCAGCACGACATGTCCATGTCCCGCCGGGGTTCTTGGTATTTTACCTCGAAGCATGTACGTCTCGTTTCAATGGGAACCGCCGCATCACCCCAAAAAATTCTATAAAACTTTGATTTCGGGAAATGAAAATTTCTCCATCAGTCATGCTCCGATATCCTCGACTCGACTTTCCTCATCGAGAAAATCAAGAAATAAATGATGAGCCAACCCAACCTCCAACTCCACTCTTGACCAAGATGCTTGTTCATCTCTTTCCACTCACCAGCCTGTCAAGTAGGTTTCGTGCGCCTTGCTCCTCTCATACGATTCTTCATACTGACTCGTGCTTCATGCATTCTAATTGGACAGGGTCGGTGGAAAACCCGTGCAGAGACTTAAAAAGACTGGTGCATCTTGTTTAAGTAAAGTTTAGTGTTTCTCAAACGGCTCGGCGTGCAGAAAGAAAACTAGGTAAGGTAGGTAATGCTTTAACAAAATTTCGAATGGGAAAAGCCACTCACGCCAGTTTGCAACGGTTTCTGGTTAGGAAATTGGGACTTCTCTAGTGCAAGGAAGCTGACGAATCATTAAATCCCCGGTGTTTGTGACACAGAGATGGCTCGGATGGGCTATGTTTTAGGGCTTGGTAGCTATGGCTTGCCCTGGGATTCGAAGTTTTTTTTCTTTTTTTCTCTCTTTCTGTTTCTCACATGCTCTGAGCTGAGATGGCAGCTCGCTCGTATGATCTTGATCTTGAATTTGAAAGATTTTGATTTAGATTTTGCTCAAGTCAGGTCAGGTCAGGTCAAGTCAGGGTTTTCCTGGCCTTCCTCCCGTCCTTCTCGCGGGGCGCATGACAGTGCTGCGGTACTTGCCCAGGTCTGCCGTGCATGGTTATCTTATGTCTTGACTGTACTGTACTGTACTCGACTATCGTACTGTATGCTGAATTGGAACGTGCGCTGTACGGTGAACAAAATGCTGCATCTCGAATCTATCTGCGTGGAGACATGATGGAGACATGGCATGTGAGCATCCAATAGTCAGTCAAGTATGACTGTAATCTTACGGAACGTCGCTAGTAGTGTAGAAGTATGAAAACTTTGAAAAGCCTTGATCGGGGCGGAAGGCGTCGGTGGAGAAATGTCGGGACTGGATCGGCCTGGAGC
>JACBAH010007303.1:0-26080 GCA_014282315.1 Neospermospora avenae | reverse complement strand
GATGGAGAGGTGGTTGGAAAGGGGAGGAGGAGGAGGAGGAGGATGTTATCGTGTTGGTTTGTATCAGTACTGTACTGTATGAGTGTTTTTATCGTGTGGCTGACGATTAGATTAGATACGATTAGTTCAGATGGGATGGGATGAGTTGAAAAGGGATGAGTTGAAACGGAATGGAATGAGATGAGATAGCACTATGAAAAAAGAGCAAATTTTCGTGAGTTTTTGGTTTTTATCACGAGCGGTGGTCTAGGACTGAGACAGGATAGAGAGGAAACGGACGATTCTCTTCATCAATGGCTTGTCATCTGGAAATTGGAGAGGAGAGGAGTGATGGTGGCGTGGTATGGTATGAGTGCTGGTTCGTTTGGTACTGGGTTTCAGATTTTCCTAACGTTGGAAATGACAGGTAATCGAATGACAATAGTCTGAATTACTCGCGGTTATGGCTATGATCGTGTTGCTATTCTGACTCGCTTGCTGGGGAATAGGAGGAGACTAGTGAACGATCACAGGTGATACTGGAATCAATGAAATTATTAACAACGGGGTAGAATGGAACTCGCTTCGTGACTTCAGTTGCTTCTTTATGATCCACAGCTTCATCTACAACTTTCTAGGCACTCATCTGCTCCATCTTCCTCCTACACCTAAGCAACACCCAAACTCGCAATCTCCCCCTGTTCCGCGACCGCCTGCTCGCCAACTTTGTAAGTAGCTTTCCACCGTAACTTGACCGTGTCGCCTTTCCCTTGCTCGACACCGTTCAGAAAAATGACTTGTTTGACGCCGGCTTGTTCGTGGGGTTGGAGACGGCGACCTGTTTGGGGTTGGAGTTTGAGGGAGTAACCCTGGAGTTTGTGTTAGCAACTTCTTGTAAGAATACAAAACGATTATAGGAGCTAAGATTTGGGGATGTCATTGGGATTGGGACTGAGACTATAGGCATTGGATGCACTAGGAGGTGATGGAGGCACTAGAAGAGGGGATGACGAACCTTTGTAACAGCAGCCATAAACGTCAATTCACTTATCGGCTTCTCAGATCTACTCGAAAAAGAAATACTCATCGTAATCACATCCGGGCTCTGCGGTTCCCTCGTCGCATGTAGTGAAATACTAAGCGCAGTCTCACTTACAAGTATCGTATTTGCGGCTGGTAGACCTTCTGGTAGGGCGGAGGCGAATGCCCATTCATCGTCGTCTGCCGCAGCGGCCATAGGCGCAACTTGATTGTTATTATTGGTACTGGCGGGGCCAAAGTCGAACATAGAAGGTGTTGTAGCTTGCGGTGGTGGTTGGCGAGGTGATGCCAGTGCGGCAAAAGGATCGATAGGAGCTTGGGATTGCTGTTTAGCGGCTTGTGCATTTTGAAACTGCTGCTGTTGGAGGGCTTGTTGTTGTTGAAAGAGTGAGGGTTGGGGTGTAGTTGGTTTCGAGGCAGCGTTTGGGGCGCCGAATGCTGAGAAAGAGGAGTAATCTGGTTTGATTAACGTTGGTTGTTGAGGAGGCACTGGAGAGCGGGTTGGTGTTGGGCCGAGTACAGTGTTGTGGTCTACTGCCGGCGAGTTTCCAAATCCAAGTGATATTCCACCGCCTTGTCCAAAGCTGGTCTCGCCCATAGAAAGACCTAGTAAATCATCTTCAAGCCCACCGGGTTGCCCGATTGGAGCAGGGGCATCCGAACTGCTTCCATTCGTATCTAAATCTCCACCGAAATCGATCAGGGACAACTCATTATCGGCATTCTTGCTGACTCCTGTACTGGTACCCAGGGTCCCCTTTGCAATCTTCGCCGCGGCATCCACATCTCCTTTTTTCATAAGCTTATACCTCTCGACTGTCCGGTGTATACTATCGTTGATTTCCAATAATTTCGCAACGGCTTCATGATCATCAGACTCCTCTTCACACATTCTCTGGATCTTGGGATGTGCACTTTGCAACGCAGAAGCCAGTTCCTCGTAGACGTCTCCTTCTGTCATCACGTCGCCTGCTTTGAACGACTCGAGTCGTTCTTCTAATAATCGAGCTTTCTGCTGGACTTTTCCGACTTCTTCTGCTGCCTTGGCTCGGTAGTCGGTTTTTTGTCTAGTATCATACCCGGCCATGATCTTCATTAATCGGTTGGCTTCCTGTAAATCTTCTGGTCCACCTCTCCGGATCAGTTCTTGTAATTTGGCCGACTGAGCGGCTTTCTCTTCTTCCTCCATTTCCTCGGCGGATTTAAGATTCTGGAGGAATTAGAATTTCCCATTGTCACATCCTGGACTTACTCACATCACTAGGATTCAAAACAGCAGCATCCTCCCTTCGTACCTCTGGAAAGACATATCCCTTATAACTCAGCAACCTATGCATATCCCGGATGAAACCCAAGTCCTCCTTGTATCTCGAAGTCTGACATATTGTACCCCTCCACTCCTCGATGGCCTCCAAAATCTTCATCTGCACCCTCGTCGCTCTGATGGGCGGCCTCTCAGGAAACCTCCTCACAAGCTCATTCAAAAACTCCTTCGTACTGATCTGCAGATGAAAAGGGTATCCACAATTCTTAACACAGATATCCAAAAGATTGAGAGCTAGCAGCGAGACATTCGGATTGCGGTGGTTTATGTAATTCACGATAGCCACAGCTGCTTCTCTGGGCGCGTTGCCTTTCTTCGTGTTGATCAGGTCCGCCACTTCAAGGTTCACGGCGAGATTGGCTTCAAAGTTCTCGGGCGAACAGGCTTGTTGGATGTATCGTTGCAGGTTTGAGGGGCCTGGATCCCCCATGACGCTGAAGCGGTCTCGGGCCGCCATTCGCGCGGACGCTGCCTCCATTTGGAGGGTTTATATTGATAGTGCCACTGTAGGGCAATTCGAGGGAAGAGTTGAGGGTGTAGTGAACACAAGGAGCTGTGCAGAGTGTGGACAGAGTCAGGCGCAGAGACGTGGTGGGGGAATACGACGGGAGGACTGACGGAGTGGAGTTGAGAGGTCCAGGTATCGAAAGCTGAAGCAGTGGAAGCCCTGGCCTTGGCTGACGGCCAAGGTCCAAGCGGGCAAGGCGGTCGAGGCGGGCGGCCGCGTCAAATACATTTGGAGGGACTGGCATTGACATCGACCTTTCTATGGAGGGGCAAGCAAGTATTGTCTCCCTACTACAACCCACGATACTCAACTCTCGATCGACTAATAACCTCACAAAACAAACCCTCCACAATGGTACGACACAAGAAAGACGGGTTCGCCTCAAAATCAGGCAAGAAATACAGCAATGCACCCAGAAGACAAGGTCCACGATACGACGACGAAGACTCAGAACACCCCGCCACACGCCCCTCCTTCAAAGCAGCCTGTTGGGATCTGGGCCACTGCGATCCAAAACGCTGTTCCGGCAAGAAGTTAATGCGTCAAGGCCTCATGCGCGAGCTTCATGTCGGTCAAAAACACTCGGGAGTCATCATCAGTCCCAACGCGAAACAGACCGTCTCACCCGCCGATCGAGACCTTATAGAGCAATATGGAGCTGCGGTGGTAGAATGTTCATGGGCGAGGATTGCGGAAGTGCCTTGGCCGAAGATCGGAGGGAAATGTGAGAGGCTACTGCCGTACCTTGTGGCGGCTAATAGTGTGAATTATGGGAAGCCGTGGAGGTTGAATTGCGTAGAGGCGTTGGCTGCTGCTTTCTACATTTGTGGACATCCAGAGTGGGCGGAGCAGATATTGGCGCCGTTTTCGTATGGAGAGGCTTTCTTGGAAATCAATTCTTCAATATTGAAGAGGTATGCTGCGTGTAAGGATGAAGCGGAGATTAAGAAGGCCGAGGAGGTTTGGATGGCGAGGCTGGAGAAGGAATATGCGGATAGTAGGGGCAATGGAGAGGATGGGCAGGAAGATATGTGGAGGGGAGGAAACTCGAATCACCGCGCACCAGTCAGTTCCGAGGATGAAGATGAGGACGACGATGAAGGTGGCGAAGGAAGTGACGAAGAAATCGACGGGATTTTCCTCGGCACAAAACCAGAAAAAGTCAACCTCACAGAACCTGAAGTCGAAAAAGACCCTTTTGACATATCAGACGACGAAGACGACGAAGAAGAGATGGCCGAGTTGAGAAGAAAAGTGCTTGCTGCCAAGCCATTTTCTAATCCTACAGATCAGAAGAAGCAGCCAGAGAAAATAGCGAGACCTGTCCCATTGAAAGAAGACTCAGAGGTCGAGCCCGATTCGGATAATGGGGACGATGACGAGTTTGATAATATTATTGATGCGACGCCCGTTACGGATCGAATTGGGATTAAAGCGAAGCAGAGGAGTAAAGCGGAGGAACCTCTTGCTAGTGGTGTGTTTTCTCATACAGTTGTAGGAGCCCCTAAGAAGTGGTAGAACGAAACAATTTCAAAGTGGGTAGTTTTGATCCTAGGGACAACTCCCGTCCATATTTACAATTTTTCGATGTGCTATTTCTTCGTCATCTATGTCGTTTTTTTTCTTTTCATTTATCTCGGCAATCTTTTTTGAATCCGTTCAGCGACTTCGTGCAGATGGAGAGCTACGAGTTTCGTACCGTCCTGTCCTACCTTTGTCTCCTCTTAATGCCAAGGCGAGAAGACGACAAATGCTTTCCAGGTTGATAAATCCGAGTTCCTAGGCTTCAACGAGCACTTTCCCTCAGACGGAAGGCATTAGCTTTCTTTTGAGCATGTGCTACGTGAGAAGTCGAGTTTGATCATTTCCAGACAGTACTGGAGCCATCATTATTCAATTCGATAAATGCACCTTAGGCATGCACACCTCGCCGCGACATAGAGTTCCCGAGATAATATGCCACGCTCTGGCGATGTGGTGAAATGTTATTTCGTGTTTCCAATTTCGAAAATAGGCTAATGGATCTTGAACTCAACTTTCATAATTTGAATTACTACATGTTTATGATGTGATCCCAAAGTTCTGATCTTGGAGTACTTTATGTCTCACACAAGCACACTTCTCAACCTGGTTGCTGTTGTGTTCCAATTATGCTACGATCTTCTGGCAAATATTGGCAACAGTAAGAAACGTGAAGCGGAAATTGTTTGATATCAGAAACCCCCCAGCATCCTATCACTTATTGTTATATCTGAACGGATCTACGAAGTAATTTTACGCCTTTTACAATATCTACCATAAGCCCCAACCAGCCATTTCGTTCTCACGTAGATCCTCTAACTCCATTGTATCTTTAGGCGCTAATTCAGCATAGTGCGGTAAATCTGTGTTGATCTCCGTTGTACACAATTCGATCAGTGCTCGGACTATAAGCCTCAAGCTTATCAACTGTCGGCACGCTGTCTCCAGGTGATGACAAGCAACAAGTACGGTCCATGCAATTGGGTATTGTCAGGAATAGTCATCTTGTCAAACAGCGCCATCAATTGCGGCAACTTAAAGGGACGCTTAACCTGCTCCAAAACCAGTCCTTTGGTAGTTCCGGCACTCCTCGCGCTTGCCCCGGCTCTAGGTAGTTACCCATCTTAAACCAATACTGTAGCGTTCATGCCGGCTACCGATTATGCCTCTACCCAATGACTATCACATTTGATGTAGTTGATTCCGTTTGGGAAGGTTCAATCTAGATTTAGTCGAATTTTGTGCTTTGACAAATCCGATAGGAAGGAACACTTTTCTTTTGTGCAATCCTGCTGCAACTTCCCTTCGTCGAGGATACAATCATTTACATCCACCCTGTAACATTCGAACAGGCCATGTTGGATTATATACAAAGCCTCCAGAATACCATCAGCAAATTATCATTAGATCATGCCATGTTCACATTCACTTATTACCTGCCTGCAATACCAAGCCCAGAGGACTGTTCGACACTTCTCGAGCGCATAGCTCATTCACTACCCTCAAGCAAGACAACGACAAAGAGCTCCGCACTCGGTCTTCCGTCCTATCATTATCCAGAACTCTCCATACTCTACAGCCTTTACCAAAAGATGCCGTCTACTCACTGGAAAGATCCCGTCTACGCCTACACCATTCTCGTCCTTGCCGTTGCCGTTCTATCGCAGATAACGCTGAAGTCCAGACAGCGAATACGAGCAATGGAAACTGAGGTTCAGAATTGTGAAGAAGCGAGATTGGAGTTGAAGGAGGAGATGGAGGCGTTGAGGGAAGAGATGAGAAGAGTGAGGGAAGTGGATCGAGAGGAGAAACTGTGCTTGGTAGAGACTGTCAAGCAGGTTATAAGGCGTAGTGAGGGCATGCCGTCAGAGGACAAGATGGGGAACGCGATGGGTGACGATGAGGATGAAGCGTATGAGGGGTCCTTGACGCACGATACTGCGCCATCTACTGAATATGCGGAGGAGGGAGGTTATTATGCGGTGGAGGGAAAATTTGACGCCGGGGAAAGCGCGGTAGGGGAAGAAACGTCGTGTCCGTGGTGTGCACATGCCCATCAGCTGGGATTGGGTGATTGTGTGGGGGATGACACCTGTGATGGATCTGTTCATATACCTTATTGCCCGAGCTGCTTTTACAAGGATCGGAATGAGGATGACGATAATCACAATGAGCAGCAAGCTTCAGTCGAGGAAGAATCAATTAAAGAGGATAGTAAGCCATCGCTACCAGGCGCGGTGCCAGATGTCGAAGAACTCGATACAAAGCTAGTCGATACCAGGGTGGAGAGTACTTGAATACATAATTGATATTAACTCGTATCATAAAAAGCCTAGTGATACCTATAGTCTCCTAATATCTGTTTGACTTCGGTAAAATCTGACGTCACCTTGTGATGAGATGATCTGACCATTTTCCGTCCTACCTTTGACAACTACAGAAATCAGTTGAAAGTAAATCTGAAGGAAAATGGGCCTATCATTACATAGAAGGTAAATCATGAATCAAGGCCCCTAGCTGCATCGTGGAGACTCGTCCGTTACAACCCATGAAACTCAACCGTTAGAAGAGAAGGCCAACTCTGTCACAAATTAACTATAACTCCTTTCCGGGTTAGCGAATCCAAATGTCTGTAGTCCAGAAAGACTTTGCAACATAAAATACACTTTGACTGATCAAGTGATAGTATGACATGCAGTTCTAAACTTGAGGACATTTCTCAATGCTGACCCACTTCTGATGTAAGCGAGGCGTTTGTTGACTTGATTTTCACACGCGGTGACGCGATTTCTACATCCTTGGACCTGACGCCACATACTTCTACCACGATAAAAATACCCTTAAATCCCATAAATCGTCATTGACCGTTATTCGCTCGACTATACGCCGTTGACCTAAGCTATAATTAGCACGGGTGTCACGTTAGAGATGCAGTTGTAGGAAATATTGGAGGGAGTCAAGTGAATAAGAAGCGGTGAGGTAGTAAGGCTTTCTGAGCGGTCTGTGAATGGGAAGGAAATGGAAGAGCAGCGATGAATGGCTTTCTGACTACCACCAATTACCAGCGAGATCATCACAATGGTGCATCTTGGGAGGTCGCGACCCAAGGCTGGCGCGTAACATTTGCGCACTCATCCTGAAAGCCAAATCAGCCACGTGAGTCACGATACCCGATCCAGATATCTCCAGGATAGTCGGCCTCATCAGTTATTCTTGATGAATTGGTATTCTGACGTGGCATTGAGTGTCTCAAACCAACCATTTCAGAGTTGACGAGTACAAAGAGCCCACGGAATACGATCGTAGGAAGTGACTTCTCAGGTCTTCTAGCATTTTATCCTGAAATTACAGAATTCCAATTTGAAGGACTCGGAGTTCCGCGAACAAAATTTCAAAGCACTTTATTATCGAATCACATCCCCACGATGGTAAACTCCTCGAACAGTCGCCGCATTGAAAACCAACCTCCTCGAAATCCTTCGATACCCAACCGAGAACTCCACCTCACTCTCCACTATACACGACACCCACGTTTAAGTATATCAATATATACTACCAAATCAACAACTTTTATATCTGAAAATTATGGATTGACATAAAATAACTTTATCTCGAAACCGTATCCCAATCTAGTCATTCAACTGGCTTGATCGGCGAACTTTACTAGAACCGCTCTATTCAACTGGAGGGTAGTAGATACAGATGGGTAAGTATTTCGTTTGTGCTCGACCTTTTGTAACAATGGCCGCAAATTCAAACATCCGTTGCTTCGTGGCTGCAAGTTGCGATTAGCCTGTGTGAATTTGTTTTTGACTTTTTAAGACTTGAGTTGATTACATGCAGTATCAATGACGTGAAAGTGAGTCTATCACGCTTCGTCATGCTTATCGACTCTAACGCGCAGAAGTATGCTGACGCATGAATAGACATCTTGAATCTAGAGGTAAGGAGTCCTCCAAACATATATCCATGTGTCAAATCTGGGCCGAAATCAACATGCTGGATAGAGTCCAAAGAACACACACATCCCACAAATACAATCATCAAAACCAACGACAAATTTCGAACATTCTCATCGAACTCTGATCATCGGTCGCTTCCAATTTCTCCCACCTTGTCTCCTTATGAAACTTCAGCACATCCTGATCCGTACCTTAGACACCATCCTCCTCTCCGAGCCCGTTACCGTCAAACCCTCCAGACTCGTCGCCCTACTCAACGCAACATAAAGCTGACCCGTCTCAAAGACATCCTTACTTGAAACCTCGACATAATCAAGCGTCATCCCTTGACCTTTATAAATACTCAATGCCCAGACAAGAGGAAGCAGGATCTGTGTTCGAGTAGTTACGTATTGATCCATTTTATGGGCGCTACCGCGGAGAGAGGCGGAGCTGAATGCGGAGATGATTTGGTTGGTGCTTTCGGGGTGAAGCGGACTATGGGATGGAGGGGAGAATCAGAGTTGAAAGAGAGGTAGGTGGATATGGAGCGGAATCGATGCTCTTTGTGCAGCCCAGTCAAGTCGGGTACGGGGACGTGGTCGCTGTGGTCGAGGGCGAAGCCGAGTATGACGCCAACGGAGCCGCTGACGAGGCAGCCTCTTTTGGTCGAGATTGCGGAGGAGGACGACTCGAGCGCCGACTTTCAAGGTGAGTGCGGTGGGAGATTTGTGGTCGCTGAGAGTCTTCCTGAGGTCTTGGACGCGATGTTCGTCAGTTTTTATTGGTCTCCCTTAGGCTTGGGTGATGAATTTCTCGACAGGGTCTTGCGTATTCCATGAGCGAGGCTGCGATGACAATTATCTCAATTGGGTCACGTTGAAGTTTGCTACTTGCTTCAGTCGTGACAAAAGTCGTACCGCAAATGCGCCATCAGGTAACGTATTTACTCTTTCGAGATCATGCCATTCTTCATCCGCCAGAGCTATCCCATTGCGGATTTCATTCAAAATATCCTGAAACCTTTCATTCTTCCGACGATGGATCTGCTCGAGCTTAATGTATCGAAGTTTCTACCGCCTATTTTGCTGCACTACAAAATTAGGGAAATAGGTTGCTTGGGAGCTCCTTTAATTGGATCATAGCATCTCTTTGGTAGCTTGAGACGGGCTAGAAGTTTCTGTTCATGCAAAGCGGATCCTGAGATCGTCGAGCCTAACAGACTTTACATTTGTTGATTTCGGTTCGCTAAGCGAAGCTGGCCTAGGACGGATCTAGTAATTCGGCTAGTTGGGCCTACCTGAACTTTATAGCACATATGAACTTGTATTGCGACACAACTTCTGCTTGAGAGCTGATGAGGCTCTCCGGGAAATTCTATATCTTGTTCTGTTGCAAATATTGAGAGCGGAATGTTGATCAGAATTACCAATTGATGCCATATTATCATATCGAGTGACTTATTTGTAAAAGTTGCTTGCTTCAGAAATGTGAACATACGAACACTTCAAAAAACACTCAATTTGAAGTGTTATTCAATAATACAATAAGCTAAACAAGTGCTTCCGTCCCCTGTAGATGCGTCAACACAGGCTCAGTGCTGATGTAATGTCAAGCAAATTCGGACCTTCTCGTTGCAGTCACTGAGAAATTCCAGGATTCTGAGTACCTCTCCGCTGACTTCCTAAATTATCCTCCACTACTTCGAGCTCATCGTCCGAGTGAGCCTTGCTCACTTCCTCGGTGATAATTTGAGTTTCGTCAATTGACAAGCGTGTACGTGCGCCCATCCTCCGGCGAAGACGTCGAGCATTAGATCCCGGGTTGTTGGCTTCAGGTAGTGTGATTGGTTTGAGATCCTCCTCATCTGTATCGCTGCCGATACTTTGAGACACAGTTCTCTTCTGTACAGTGCCGCTGCTCCTGCGTTCTCTACGTTTTTCTTCTCTCCGCATTTCTAACCATCTTTCTCTGTCTTCGTCATACTCTTTTTGCTCATCGAAAGCCTTAGTAACAAGAATTATATCTTGGTCAGAGAGCTCTCTCGATACGGTGCCGATCCCTTTGGAATGACCGACAATAGAAGGCGAGCTGACATCTTGATAGTCTATACCCTTGCTGGAACTTTGGAGCTCTTCTGCGCCTTCAATAGGCACGTCAGAATCAACATGATTCTTCAGTATTCTCATAGTTGCTTGCTGGAAATCGTGTTCTTGCACCGGCGACAACTCAATGATTGGTGATGGTGAAGAGTCAGTTGAAGAATGAGCTGACGAATGAGAGGATGAGTCAGTAGATTTAATCGAGGCCTCGAAATTAGTTTTCAAATTGATTGCTACGTCCGATTCTGGCAATTGCGGACGGATAGGGAAGACTCCCCGTATTTTCCTCCAGTTCAATTGCAGCGTTGGCGCCAGACCTTGGAAACTAGTCGGCGTAGTCTTTTCCGTAGTATCCACAAATTCCTCATGCCCAGAACACATGTTTTCAGTCGTTACAAACCCTACAAAGCTGTAGGCACGGTTCTGTGGAAGCAAATCCCAAACTTCCAAAGGCAGTCGCAGAAGAAGCAGCGTCGAGAAGCTACCATAAAGCCCCTCTATTTTGATGTCTTTTGCATCAATGGGTAGCTGGCGTAGTAGGCATTCTTTCCATGCCTCAATATCGAGTTCATGTTTATCCAATCGAATCGCGAGAAGTACTTGAGGATATTTTATCACCTCATCAGCTGCCCTCCTTCGCTTTCTCGAAGGTTCATTGAGACTCGAAGAATCTCGACGTGATGACGACCCTACTGAATCGTCTCCTGCTGAAGTTGGCACATAAGTCGATGCACGACTGGAGCCATGTGATTCCGGGTGAATTGGCTTTAGTGGAGTTAACAAAACGCTTCGGCGAGGTTCGGTCTCACAAATAACACTGTAAATGGGGGTACGCCGTGGCTGCCGTTCGAAAAGTAGTCGTCCAGTATCGTCTTCTCTCCGCTTACCTTTATCATCTTTCACAAAAGATGGAGTTCAACATTTCAATCGAGTCAAAACCTTGGTGTGTAGCTCTGCTACCGAGCAAGGTCGTCCTTTAGAAGCTGCAGCAAGGACCTCTGTCAGAGCGTTACTAAATGAATGTTCTCCGACCTCAGGAGCAATTGCTTCATAGCCACAAGCTGCAATAACTTCAGTGACACCTTTGTGGCGCTGGACGGAAGACGATGTGGATGTTGCAGCTGAGTTGCAGCAGTCATAAAGGAGAAGAACATCCGCATCAGCTTCCTCGAACATGGATTGGATGCCACCGGATGGAAGGGAGGGCGAGTCAATTTGGCGATTGCTAAATGAGTTGAGTCAGTTTGGGGTGTTTGAAGTGGTGCAGGAACATACGCATTCCAAACAGGGGCTTCGCTTGCTTGAATGCCTAATCTTGCGTGCCCTCCATAATACAAAATAAGAAGCGTGTCCTCTCCATCGTTTTCGAGAAAGTCGAAAACTCTTCGCTTGAGAGCTTTGTCGGGCTTCTCACTAGGAATGTCAAAGGAGTCGACTCCAAAGTGAAATAGATCATCTGTTACACCAACATGAGTTATGTTACCAGCCAAGTACAATGAAAGTGGCAAAGCCCTACATGACTGTGTGAATCTTGGCTGAGATTATTCCCGGTGGATTGCGCGGAAGTTCACATACCGAAAACTTGTGCAAGATCTTTCAGCTCGGTCTCCACTCCAAGATCATCGTCTGTCCACTTCAACAATAACACGTGCACTTTGGAGTATCTCGTATCGTGCCGTCGCGACCACCCCGCATTTACGGCGACTTGTAGGTCAGCGGCCAAATGGGCAATATCAGGTATATGCTCCCCAACGAGACTTATGTCATGAGTTTTGGGTTCTAGGCGGATGAAGCCTTCTTGTAACACATCATTCTGAGGATGATAATTAGCATCAACAAGAGTTTGATCTTGTAGGACCGAAAATTTCGGTACCTTGTTTCCAGCGTAGGTTCCAGCTCTGAAGTCTGCGGGACCTCTGTCGGTAGTCACTTTACTCATTCTAAGACAGGAAGGATGTTTGATCTAGATAAAAAGTATTTGATTTTGATGGATGGATCGCGGGTATAAAGTTGCCTCCTCGTTTTCAGACGGGGAGAAGGCTGTGAAGTAGTGGGGCTTAGATCGGTGAGCCCTTCTGATGCTTACTGTATATATATTGCTGTAAGGCAGCAAGGGTTCGTCACCTACATGAGGCTGATGCATTGGATCAAGTCTAGGAATATACAGGAGAGGTCTTAATTCAACGGTAGACCACCATATAAAACGATACTTAAACTTTTACTGATACTCTCGTCAGAACATAATTTTGCGGTTGTCTTCTTCGCGAGTTTCGTGGTACCAAGATCAATGTCTGTACTACGTGATGTAGGATATATAGGATTGATTAATTCGTTGTTCATTCCCTCGGTGTTGAATACACTCTCCCTACCAGAGGAGAAAAGCCACATATCTTTATCAAAGTCAAAGTTCCGTCGAAGCCGTCCTTTTGGAATGCTCTATACAAACTAAAGTTACGAGTCCTGCACCTCTAAGGCTAAGCTTGAAGACGTTCCAGTCCCTTTAAACCACCCAGATAGAGGATTCTGGTGCATGATGTACTTCAGAGCACTAGGAGAAGCGAGAAATTGCTACAACACCGCCCTCGTCGGCACCAACTACGAGGTCTGTCTCGTTACCACAAGCGAGAGCATTGTTTGTGCTTGATCTTGCGAATGCGATGTGTAGCAAGGTCCCTCCATGATAAGGTTATCTAAATGAAAAATTTGGGTGAGCCTCTCATATATTAGTGAGCCTCAAAATCTCAAAGATCCAGCAAATCCCATCCCATCCCATTCCATCATCCCAAGCCAGATACAGTCACGTACCGCATTCCTTATTAACAACTAGAAGAAAACGAACCAAGACGGACCGAAAGATATTCATACCACATCTCCAGAAATCAAACATAACCTTCTGGAGATCTCTAAATCTAAAATCAAAGCCACCCACCCTATCATGTTCGTCTAGGTGATTACTGCACGTCACTCTTACCGATGACATTAAAAAAGACGTTGATAATCTTCTTTTTGCTTCCATTT
The DNA here is from genome assembly GCA_014282315.1 of Neospermospora avenae. NCBI lineage: Eukaryota > Fungi > Ascomycota > Leotiomycetes > Helotiales > Ploettnerulaceae > Neospermospora > Neospermospora avenae. The sequence continues at coordinate 12,646 of JACBAH010007303.1, read as the reverse complement.
GTTCCTGTGAATCTACCTGTATTTCTGTATAATCCTTTAAGATTCCTTTCCAACCTCCCCCCCTCCGGAGACCATTCCAATGGTTGCGGATTTCAAAAATAATCTATGTATGAGTGTTGTCTTTGCCCATATCTCTAACGCCAATTGACGCCTCATAATGCGAATTACTCCTCTGGTTCATGTCACCAAAACCAAGCCTGCAGCACAATCCCAAACTCCTCCGAAACCACTTCTCCATATGCCATTGATCAAGTACAGATGGATGTGTAAAAGCAGAAATGAAAAAAAAGAATTGAGAGCACAGAAGCCCGAACAATGAACCAAATAACCACAACCGACTGTCTCCCAAGGCCGGCACAATCCTGTTCTACACCACCAACGAATCTCAACATCAAGCGACCTCTCTTGCTTCACAGCTGTTACATCCCATAGTACCTGGGCCCATCACAACAAATTCCCCAAGGACCCGTTCAAAATCCCGAGACCAACATCATACCCCTCTCTCTTCTCCCCTTTCCCCTCATCTCTTCTTCGCCGCTCGTTCCTCTCCCTCTCACCCCAACTCCTCAACACCCCTTCTCGCTCTCCCACATCCCTCGCAAGGATATAGTTCACAGGTTCCGATATACCACCTCTCCGCCTTCCAGAGCCAGATCCCGAGCCAGAACTATTCCGGTTCATTTCCTCGCCACCTAAGAATGGTGTAGTGCGAGGTGAGATTTGAGAAGCTTGGGATGGCGACATTCTCGTTTTCGGTGAGGAGTTTGGGTTTAGAGGCGACATAGTTGGATTGGTACCTGGATTGATGAAACCCTGAGGAGGCGAGAACTTTGGATTCAGATATCCATATCCTACAGGCGGTGACGCATTTGATCCTCTCCTTGATCTTGGGTGCCCAGGGCCAGGATTTGCCGTGTCATCTGGTGGATATGGAGCTGCATACTCAGAATTTGAAGAGGCAAATGAAGGGTAAGAAGCCATGCTCAGAGGGGACTTTGCCGGTTTGGGAGCGTGAGGATAAGTTGACGCTTGTGCTTGAGATGGTGGTTGAGGCAGTGCTTGAGGTGGCGAGAAGGAGAAATCGAAGGAGGGCGAGAGCTTCGATGGAACGGGACCGACAGAGGACCTGCGTGTATCCACTTTCATCCCGTCTCTTTCTCTCGGCTCGAAGACTCTATCACTATGCTCCCGTTCTCCCTTCCCACCCCAGAACTTAAAGTCTGGTTCCGTCTCAGCTACACTTTCTCTCCTTCCTCTCCCGACACCGTTCCCATCCAGAGAGCCTCCAAATTTGCTTATTCCCGAGCCTTCACGACTCATTGGTAAGCTCTCACACTGCCTGACAATTCCCCTTTCCCTCACGATGCCCACATTCGCAAATTCTGGACGTCCAGGATAATATGTACCCAAACGATCGTCCATACCCTCACCCGTCGAGTTCGAAAATCGCCTATTACTCGGAACCTGTAGGCCAGGATATGAGAGGCTCATAAGATGAGCTTCGTCATTATCTTGGAAACTTGCAAAGCCACCTCGATGATCGTCATCTTCAGCAAAGACCGAGTGCGAGAAAACGAGGCTAGTGGGCAACGATTCCGAATGAACTTCTCTTTCCTTTTCTATATCCTTTTGTCGGAAGAGAGGACTATAATTAGACTGTGGAGAAAAGCCTTTGTAGCCATCTATCCTTTCGGTCCCATATAAACGTTCGAAGGGCGGAAACTCTGGATGACGAGAATGAAGGCTCTCCTGTTCCAACACTGGATCCCGTTCGTAACCGTACCCTTGAGAATACTCTATGTTTTGATCCTGTCCGGGCGAGTATATACTGTCCGGCTTGAAATACTGGCCCTCTCTCCTCTCAAGCATAAATTTGTCAGTTGTAGAAGGTTGAACAGGCATCGGCGTAATCGGATAAGGTGGTATATTGGCACCGAAAGGAATCCTCTGTAACGATTCCATAGCCGAGAGATGTGGTCGTTCGAGCTTTTGGTCCTTGGCCTGCTCTTCAAGACTTAGACTTCCATGATCAAAGCCTTCAGATTCCAAACGTTCACTCCTACCGCCTGTTATATCCTTCTCCACTCCTGCAACGGGTGAAGCGTAGCTCTCTCGTCCAAACATCAACAGTCTATCTCTCCTATTAATGCCTGTATTCCTGCTTTCAGCTCTTTTGCGAGATTCCGTCTCTACCTCAACGGGAGCATCCACAATCCCTGTTCTTTCCTTACTTCCACTCTGTTTTCTGTCCCTAATAATGCCACCTCCTCTGGGTGAAAGGGGACTTTGCTGCCTGATTTGAGCTAGGGCGACTTCGGCACTGGATTGTCCCGAGATCGTCTCCTTGTCTTTTCGAACACTGAATCCATGTCGACCCCTCGATAAACTCCTCGAGTCTCTCCCAACATGATCGTGCTGTAGATAGCCCTGCGCATGATCATAGGTAAGATGGGGTACAATGGCAGTCGTATAATTCAAGTTTAGATCACGACTTCCACGCGCTGCTGAAGATGGCAATGTGCGGTAGAGAGGAGTATCTCTCAATCTTGGATTCAGACGTGTTTTTCGGTATTGTCGAGCTTGTTGTCCTTTGATACTCGGCGCTGGTGAGGTCGGAAGAGGGTGTTGCATAGCATACTCCACCTCATCCCTATCAGTCTCGTACCCAGGGTCTTCGGGCATCGAAAGTGGCGGGAAGGGAAAATGCGTTTGCTGTTGAGGTGATGTATAATAGTCTGAGTCCTGTCCGTATATGCGTCGCATCCCATTGATAGGAGATTCGAACTCTAATGTTCCGTTTTCCATGCCCCATGTTATGATTCCCGTATCAGTTCCAATGCCGGTTCTCCCTATCCCACATCCATGACCATCACCTGGCGTCTCGGGCCCAGCGTCAGAGCTTGAACTCGTGCGATCGAAAATACTCGTCAAGATGACTTCGTCCCTGGACCCGCCAGCCGACAGGACACTCGAGCTATCTGGGGTTCTCCTCTCGATCTCCGCTTTCACGCTTGCCAGTCTGTCCGATAGTAGATCTTCCGCCTCTATCAACTCCTCTCTCTGGCTGGCACTTAGACGTGCTGATCTGGATATCTGCTTTGCGAGATGTTCGGCGAGTTTGTTACCGTGAATCTCATATAAGCGGTAATCTTCCACAAGCCCGGCGTGTGTCTTACGAGTGATGCGGAAATGTGCCATGTCAAAGCTCTGGCAAAAGAGACGGACAGAGAGATCGAGCCAGAAGGAGAGAGGATGCGGCGTGTCTGGAGAGGTTACTGAGGAAGATGAGGCCAGGGTGTCGATGAAGAAACCTTGCACGACAGAGTGTAGACGAATAACGTCTATATTATCTGCTAGCATGTCCCTGCTGCGTTTCGAAGTATGAGACTGTGATGAGTGAGCAGAGTTAGATGGATCCTTATCCTTATGTATCGGGGCATCGTGATCATGGTCATTGCGATCGATGAGTGCGAAGGTATTGAGGATTTTGAAGGTGTTGTTCAGCGAATGGCCTGAGACAGGTTCGAATGCTTTGATAGCGATGGTGGAGGGGAGAGCTTTTAACCCGAGGGATATCATCTCCACGGGAATGTGTTGGCTGAAGAAACAAAGGATGTTGATGATATTGAGTGCTTCTTTTGCACCGTGACTTTTGAGGTGCTCCACCACTGCGATATAAGTACCCAGTCCCCGAAGTCTGGGTTCTGAAGAGTACGATTTTGCAAATTTTGACAGAGGTTCATCTGTTGTCTTTAACCGCTGAGCAACTGCATGAATGACAACTGGCAGGAACCCCATCGACTGGACCAGCTCCATCGAATATCTCAAGTCATCCTTGGCGAACGGTTCTGTCCTGCCTAACTCGAGCAGTAACAACTTCTGTGCCTCCCTCGCTGATAGGAGTGGCAATCTTATCATCTGCGGATTCATGAAATGATGATCTCCAATGACAGACTTCTCGGTCGAGGTATAAATAAGACTCGTGTTTGTGCTATCTGGGATGAACTTTCTTAGAGCGGAGTGCGTAAAGTGAATGCCATCGAGGACCATCAGCCAGTCGTGACGGTTATCAAGCCAGTTTCTGACCATTGTGATGAACTGCTCGGGATCTCTATGAGAATTGTTTCCTTCACTTCCCGCTGGATGTTTCAATGCTGCTTTGCAAGCAATGTCCCAGAACCCCGCTGCTAATTCTGTTTCGCTCTTGGCTCGTAGCCAGAATATGCCACCGGGGAAGTCGTTTTTGTGTTCGAACAAATATTGTCGTGCTAGATGAGTCTTACCTCCACCAGGGAGTGACTGTAATAAAACGGCAGATGTGCCGTCTGCCCTTTTCTTCTTATCAAATAACATCTTGTGCATCAGTTCTAGTTCAGCCTCTCGACCGACGAAGAGTGAGTTTGGACGAAACCCTGATGGCTTGATGAAGTATGCTGCATCTTCAGCTGGTGATTCAGGAGGTGCTATGCTGATTGTTGATTTCGATATGATCATGGAGTTATGTACAGAGCCCGGTTCTAAAAAAGAAATCAGCCCCAATCCACCAAAGCCCGAGCGAGAATGAAGTCCAGGCAAATGAAAACCAAATAAAGAAAGTCCCCCTTAAGAAAGCCGAGCATCACCCGCTCATCCCTCCAAAATCTTTCTTGAATGAATTCTCCATCGCGCGAGGTGGTTGGTCTTAAAAAGGACTCGACCTACCAGGTGTACTCGGCGTGCCCGTCAGGTGTGGAGTACCTGGTGAAAGTCCCGACTGTAACAATTAGTCATGTAAACTATATAAAGTCTATCCAAACTCACAAGTCTCTGCAGCTGTGCGATCTCATCCTCTCTCTTCTGCTTCCTCAGAAACCTCTCTGCATCCCACCTCGTCTGTATAAATTCTGGACATTCTTGTACCCACATACGAAGCGTCACAGAAACGTTCGTAAAGCCAGGCGCATTCTTGCTCTCGAACTTGCACATTCCTGAATGCGTCGCCTCGATCCCAAAATACTGGACGTCAGGTAATTGCGGACTCGCGGCTGTCTGGTCGACAATGAGTCGTTTGGTTCCTTTGAGATCCGTAGGATGACCTTCGTGGACCATACAAATTCTCAACCTACTGGGGTAAATGTCCAAGAATTTAAGATTGATGTTCTGCAATGTCTCATTGTTGCTTTGAAGTGTCTTGACGAGTTGGGAGTGAGTATCGAAGAGCTTCTTGGGGACTAGGGCGTTGACCATTCCTTGAAGCATCACTCCCCATTTCGCGGGGTCGACGCCTGTGTGTGGTGTGCCTAGAAATATGACGCCGAATGTTGATACGAATATCGACCGTAGATCATCGTCATGGTTTCCTTGTAGATCGAATGAGAGCTCCAAGGCACGCTTCACCAGAATACCTCCTAAGCTATGTGCGACCCAGATGATGGGATGCTCTGAAACTTCTTCACTCTTTCGCTCAAGTGCCAAGTTGGCAAGAAGAGTTTGAGCGTGTTGGTGTATCGTGTCCGAACTGGAATTTGTCAGAATTCCCATCTTCCATAGAAATAAGCATCACATACCTTGGACCTCCCTTCGAACTACCAAATGTGTAGACATCCGCATTGTATCCATAGACCAGAATGCGGGCTTGGAATCCTTTTAGTGAGGCTGGCAGGAGTTGATTAGGCCAGAAGACACCGTTTGGAGCGGTCCAAGTATTTCTTGGATTGCCATTCAAGCCATGTACAAGGACGATATCGACTTTGGCATCTGGGTGCGAGTAGACCTCTGTAACTTCAAAGCGTTTGATATCTTCGGGTTTGATGGCTGAACCCTACATGTATCACTGTATCAGCCTTTACTCATTACACCCAGGTAGGCATCAACGTGCGGATATTCTTGCGGGATGGGACATACCATGTTTGCTTGTTCCCGAGATTTGGGTTGACCCGACTGATTCCTGCCTCACTCGCTTTATATCCTTCTTTGGGTTGCCTGCGGATCAGGACGACAGATAGTTACTTATATGTATCTGTAATCTTGAGACCGCCCGATGTAGCGGGCATATTGTTCGTGGTACTTGGGGGATTTGAAGTGGTGAAGCTTGAGACGGGCAAATGGAAGAGAGATAGAGTGTGAAGAGCTCAAAATGGCTGCCTGACTGAAATGTACCTACCTAGCTTGGTCTATTGATCCGTACTTACTCACTTATTTCACTCGGTTTCGGTGTACAGCCCAAGACTTCATGGTGTAGTGCTGGTGGTGGCACGCGCAAAACAATTAGTCACACGGGGGACTTGTAACGGGGGAAGTGCGCCACTGAGTCACGCAATGGCAGACACATGGGGGAAGAGCGACCAACAATTACGCCCTGAGGGTGTGAAGAGATACAGTTGAATACGGAGTAGCGATTAATGAGAGGCGACTTTCGGTCGTGAAGTGTCAGCTGCTATTGGGCTGCGCACGTTGTCTTAGATTGTATTGTAGATGTCCTAGTGTTCAGTTGCCGTTGGTCAGATTAGCGATGATGCTGTGACTGCGGGAATACAATACTGTAGTGTAGCCTGCAGGGGCTTACCTTAAGGTAGCTCATGGCTCCAGGGCGTCAAAAACTGGGGTCAGCGGGTGGCTTGGGAGCTTGGTGCTAATTCGAGGTGCACAGGGTTGGAGGTGCAGGGCATCCGGCTACCGCATGGTGTCCAAGAGCAGCCTGTGAACGTGGGATCGGGACTGGGAGTCAGTCATCCGTCCGGGCCACTCTGGGGTAAGACATATCAGTACCTAAACAGACCTCAGTATACCTCACCTCGTGGATGAGGGCGAATGATGGGAAGGAATCGGACGGGCAGGTAGTGTTGGGCCTCTTCATTTATTACTCACACGTGATACCACTGGAGGACAACTCTTGCGATCTGTCTTCAAAAGAGATATATCTAGGCTGCTTTCAGCTGCCCGTTGGAGGCTCATGAGCATTGGGGGCCAATATGAGCCTCATGGTCACTGCATTCGGACACCTACTCCGTCCGTCACTTCCCTCTTTGCCTCGTATATTCGGAGATAATGACCGAAAAGTCGAAGCCTCCCAAAACCAGAAGCCGGATTAACAGCGACTAGGTACCTACAAGATGGAACATGATGCAGCCCTACTAAGCAAGAGAGTAGTGTAGTAACTTTCGTAAAGGCCTCTCGTCACTTCGTACAACTCCCCGCACGCCTAACTGAGCTCAGGATCGGAAAATAGGAAGCGCCACTACCTTAGGAAACATGACAAGTTACCAGCATGCTTCTGAACGAGCAGAAATACCACACGAAATAACCTCACACAAGATCACAGAGTAACGAGCAAGATCGGACGTTAGATGTACGGTATGGATCTCAGTTTCAATCTCGATTGAGGCTGCCAGGCTATCTCCCAAACCTCCTTTTTTGATACTCGAGAGTGCATGTGGCTCTATCACATGTGCGACCACCTGGGCATCTATCCCTTTACTTTCTTGTGGGACCATTTGAAGCGAAAAAACTATAGCAGTATTCTCAAAAACGTAGAAACGAGCCGTTTTGGCACCCCTGCCCCGAGGATTCCTTTGCCCGTTTTCGCTCCTCTACTACTACCTACCTACCTATACCTCCACGAATCGTACGTAATAAACTGTATACTTATAGAATTGCTAACAAGGTATTTGCTCCAGGAGTGTGGTTTTGGTATGGATTCTGGCACGATCGTGTACAAATCCGACATGCCAGTGTACTCTCCCTCTATCAATACACGACCTGAGCACTTGAGTCAATTGAGCCAGCCATTCGTAGATAATGGGACGAGAAAGAGCTGAGATAGCGGCTACAATAGTACGTTTAGACGAGATTTGGGAGAGCGCAAAATTTTAGAGTAACCATCATTGGAAAGTCTGTATACTGAGTAGAGTATTGGGAAATCTTTAGATCCTTCTATCCAACTGCACAGCAGCATTATGTCTGACTATTTCAGCTGATGATCGAGGCCTAACATCGATTCATGCTCTACTTTATATGACGGCTATGATTCGGTAAGACAAACGGGAATTTCTGACATCTGCGATTGGACCTAACGACAGTCAATGATATTCGCGGCTATTATGGTGCAGCCTTGTTGTGATGAAGTTTGCCAGATTGTTTGAATTCTACCTCAAAGCACCACTTGTACGGAAGTGCTCGCACGGTCGAAGCGTCGGTGAGGCGTGTCTTCGCAAATTGACATCCGAATGTAGTGGGCTCTGGCGCGAGCAAGGCTTACATGTTCAGATAGCATTGTTGGAGTGCCTCGTACGAGTCAACTTTATGTCCTGCACTCGATTTATCCTGGTCCTTCGTTCCATCCTAGTCCTGGTTGCCCGCTTGCTCAACCCTTCGCAAGCATCAGGACATACTCCCTCGTACTATGCCCAAATTGAATCATATCCTTATCCCTCAACTCCAAATACCTACTCGGTGGGATCTCCTCCTTATTCAGCGCCGTCCCATTCGCCGAGTCCAAATCAATCAAATAAGGCCTAACCCTGCCCGTCTTATCCCCGAATTCGTTCTTCTTCTCAATATACCTGAATTGAATAACTGCATGCTGTTTACTGACACTAGGATGTTCCGCCGGCATATCTACCACCGCAACCTCCCGTCCTACCAACCAGCAACTCCGTAGATTCAGATCGATTGTTTCCAGAATTTCCGGACCTTTGAATACGAAGAGTTTCCATTCGTCTCGGGCAGGTGGTTTCCGTGCTTCGGCTGGCTCGTGATACTTGAGCGCAATAGCGGACCCGTCGGCTTGTGTAACTGAATTCGACGCGGCGGCCAGCAAGCCTGTGGGTGCGAAATTAGGTTTCTGCTTGTCTATGTCCTCTGCTACCACGACTGCTCCGGCATTTTCTGGACCACCATTGGCCTGGAAAGATGATGCTTGGGATGGCAGTGATCCTTTAGCCTTCCGACTAACTTGGTCTTGTGTCGCAGAGCTCTCTCTTTCTTTATCCTTGCGGCCACTACCTCGATGTGGAGATCTTTCTCTTGTGTTTCTGTGCTTCGAATCGCCCTCTTTCCTCGATGATCGGTGTGGGCTTCGTGATCGAGATCGAGATCGAGTTCGACGTCTTTTGCTGTCCCTCTCCCTCTCCCGACCACCATATCTGTCCCTCCCACTCTCCTCCTTTTCTCTCCTCTCCCTACGTCTTCTCCGACGTCTCTCTTCTTCTGAATCGTAGGACACCGAGCGACTCTTCTCCCTCGTCTCCCTCTCTCTGCCACTGGGCCTATCCATCTTAATCTGTAGCCTTGCACAAGGCCGGGCAATTCGCTACCTCGTGTTTCCAGGTAAGCTTAAAGCGCCTCATAGGTTTGAGAAGCTGTACTTGGCTGGCGTCTGCCCTTGAGGTCACGCTTGGGATTAGTGAGGCAAGATGCGAGGCAGAGTTGGTTGTGTGAGGCTGTTATAGTCTGGTACTGGTATCTTTTGGTATTTTGGTAAAACGAACGGCCAATCAGATATACGGGCGCCTAAAACTTAACCTTGATCCTTGATCTTGGCGCTTAACGACAGGAACAACAAACGCCGAATCATGCAACGCGGTACCGAGATATCAACGAACAGGATTCTGCCTATCAACGCCATATATATTTGCGGATCAAAGCATCTGGCTGAAGTCTTGTAAAGATCTCCAGCAGTCGAATCTGCGGCGCGCTGCAAATTCCCGAGCTGTATATAGTCACGTGATAGTTTAAAGGTTTCCATAGCACATCGCAGCCTAAAGACGCGTGGGCTTTTTGGCCCCGGCTGGCACCCTTCATCCTTGGGCTTGGAGAAAACTTTTGAACTGCGTAAATTCAGATTCAAAACTACACTCAAGGCCGAGATACTCTACTCATTGCTATCGTGGATCTCAAGCTTAGCATAAATGTGTATGGAGATTAAGTCCAAAGCAAATAAATACACTACCCGGCTGGCTCTCGCCATCAGATCCGCGTCAATTTTGATTCGTACATGAGCAGTTCTAGGTCGAGCTCTGCGCATTGGAAACACTGCATACGTCTTCTCATCTTTGCCTTTCCTTGGGCTTAGATGGACCTGACCAACGCTGATTTGAGTCACGAATTCATTAAGAGTGCAAGTTACAGGGATGAAAAGGAACTCGTCGATTCAGCGGTCAATACGGCATATTCTCAAGAACTACACAATAATCTTGCAACATAGTATGGCTGCATGAGGCAGGTCAAGTCGGTCTGTTTTCTTCACTTGGCATAAGCGAGTTTTGTCAATTGGCTGTAAATGAAGCTCTCAATTTCAGGCCTCTCAGGCACGGTGACGTGTGCTACTTACTTTCTGTAACTCTTCCTCATGCGAGGCACACTTTATTCAATAGTGGTTGACGAAATCTGTGGTACAATGATAAGGAGCATTTCTTATGTTATGTGTTTACTTAAAGAATCCTAGTAAATACCAGGTAAGTAGGCATTCTTCAGATGGCGCCCCTGTAAGTCAGCCCTCGCTTAGCTTCCAAGGCGCTGTACCTGAATCACAGCCTCAATTACCATCGGCCTTCACCGACCACCAGTCAGCATCATTCCATCTCTTCATCTCTCGTAAGCAAATCACCACGGCCGCACTCAATTGCGCATCAAGCTGGGCTCCCGGATTAAATGCGGCATGCGGCAAGCAATATCAACCATGTTGAGAGGATGTGATGTTATTTTCGGGCCGCATACAAGGGACCTCTCACAATTCCGGCGGTTCGAAACTCAATCCTATGGCGTCTCACGCGCGAGGAGCCTATAGACGCGACCGTCATCCTATCCAATGCTTTCTCTCGGATCCTCATACCATCCTGCAAAGGTAAGGAACGTCACGCCCCATTCGATCGTTTGATCGAATAGCACTGCTTGATGTGAAACGTCCCATTGGGTCGGGACCCGACAAGTCACAGTACAGAACTGTGGGGATCCCACTTGGAATTGCGTTGATTGCCTGTCCCAAATCTTATGTGTCGTATATCTTTCTTGTGTACCCATTTTAAGTTCCCTTGATATGGTATATTTTCTTTCCCACCACCTTTCCTTGGCTTTGGTTCTGTGATATCGCACTTTGAGGTGGTCTTGGATGAACTCACACTGGTTCATCTGGGTGCTATCATTTCCGGCGATCGATCACAAACATCAGTACATGATATCGGAACACGATGGAAGTGGAACCAAAAGGTCTTCAGAATCTCCATGGAACGGATTCCGATACAATCAATAATCTACCAGCCATGCCTCACGTTATTACTCAATGGCAATCCGACCAAACTTCAGGAGACATGGACATACGACATTCAACAAAGCTGGAAAAGGCAATAACAACGGAATTTCTGAGACCAGTCCAGATATCGATTCGCAGGTCTAGGAGAGCAGGAGGCGTGCGACCGACTCCAAGTCTGAAGTTACAGGCGGCTCGTGACACAGAGCGTTGGATACCCGGATCGAGAATATGCGAATGGGAGCAATCAGCATGGGAGAAGTCAGGGGGAGATCGAACGCCGTCTTCATCTGTTGAGTCTGTATTCGAAATGTACACATCTGATTTCTACCACTCGCCCAATTCCTCATCTCAATCTTCTTTCGTTGCTGAGCTCGAAGATACAGCAGTCAGTACGAGGTATTCGAGGAGATCGGCACCGCCTTGCTCTAATAAGATGGTGTACATTTCGCCTTCAAGCATGGAATTTCAGACATCTGATTTGAGTGTGAGTCACCACCCCTTTCCTATTTTACACCACTGATGAAAGTCCAGGCACGCGCCGTCATCAAAGTGGTCGACGAAACAATTGCTGCAATTGAGGATAGTAATCGTCAGCTCCTATCCCGAGCAGTCGCGGCAGAAGAAACAGCCAAATGCCTGTTGGCGGAGAACTCTCAACTACAGCTCAAGATCGAGCGATGCACCCGCAAAACTCGGCCCCGAACAGCACCTTCGTCACCTGTCTCTAGCACAAGGTCACGTACTCAGGTTCCAAGCGACTCAACACCTTTATCAGTCTTCAACGCCACGATCGATGAGCAGATTGCAACTCCTAGACCCATCAAGCATAGATCACAGAGCGCGCCAGAACGATATCCTCCACCTTACCCAGCTGAAGACTCCTCTCTTTGGCCTCAAGCTCCACTCTCTGCACCTCTCCAGACAGAACTCATCCCAGATCCCTTCCTCAACAACTCCAACCACCATAGCTGCCCAGCTCAAGGCCAAGCATTACGACTACCAACATACTACCGCCGTCCGCCATCTCTACCCGCCACTCCACGACCAACCCAATTCCAGTCTCAACCTCCCCTTCAAACACAGCGCCACCTACGACCTCAAGCATCCACTCCTCTCCTCTCTCCATTCCGCTCCCCAAGTCTGCAGCCACCCCTTCTCCAAACTCACAGAGATCTCCCCATCTACAATACCTACCACAGTCGTACTCCGGCAGGTACAACCGCACATCTCCGAACCTTGCATCTGCACCCAGATTCCCAGCTCAAAGATAAACCGCTGCCGCCGCTAGGACCGATGTCGCCTAGTGTTTTGAGCGGGCTGGTGGAGATTGGTACGACTAATGGTATTGATGAATGGGGAAGAGAGGCCAAGAGGGATAGGGCGGGGGGAAGGAGGAGAGGATTGAGTGAGCTTTTCAAG
>JACBAH010007302.1:0-26060 GCA_014282315.1 Neospermospora avenae | reverse complement strand
GTACCAAAACCCAATGACCGAAGTTTGGCCGAGCTGTGACAGTTTTGCTTGCCTGTGACATTCGCTTTCCCCGACAGTAAGCGAGCCCCGAGCGAAACTGGAGGTGGGCCGGCTAGTATCCCCCCGGGTTGCTGAAACCTCCGCAATAAGTGGCACGACGGACCAAGGCTGGAAGGGAGATCCCAAGAGAGCGCGCTGACAGGTCTGTCAGTATTCTGTGGATGTTTCGAATTCGATCGACAGTAGGGTATGACGCCGCATTCATCTCATTCTCCAGCAAGGCTGAGGGGATATAAGTTGTTCTCGCGCCCAGCCAAGTTTGGCTTCTTCCCTATCGATATTTCGACCTGCGTTCTTTTGTTCGTGCTTGGCCACATTCCTCTTGAATGACCTACTATCCATTCTCTTCTACGACTGTGTCGCTTATTACTTGTTATCCACAACTTCATACCAGACAGGACCATTGAATAGTTTCGATATCAAACGCTTTCCCCATATCGAGTCACGTCATGTTGATCCCTACTGTATTCATCCTGGCATTAGCCGGCTTGATCGACTGTCGGTCTGTCTTCGATACGAAACATTTGGGAAATAGCCATCTGGGCTCGAGGCATATGCATGGTGTTCTGGAAGGTCTTTCCGTTCGAGAACCTTCAAGACGCGTTCATGCCTACCTCCACAATCGTCAAAACAACGCCGATCGTAAGAAGGGAGGAAACAACAACAATAATAACAATGATGCCAGCGGACTTGCTCTAGTTGCCAACGCCGTTCAAACAGGCTCCTCTAAAGATGGCAGTGTGAACGGAAAACAAAATCCTGGCCAAACTGCTTCAAGAACCTCTAAGAGCAATTTTATCAATATTTGTTCAGGAAAGACTTTGACCAATGGCCTTCAAGTGCTTGCAGGCTCTTGTAATGGGATCCGTAAGTCACATTTATCAATGATAAGGTTCAAAATATGTACAATGCTGATATTTCCTAGCTATGGGTGATCTGCCTTCCAAGAAGAACATGGTCTCAAGCATCATTACCTTCCCCGAGGCTGGCGATGATAGCATCGTCGAGAAAACGACCTTCAAGATCGAAGTCCAGATGAGCAACCTAGTGGCAGGATCTTTTACAAACGCAGCTGCGACTTACTACGCCGGTCCTCAATTCCTCCAGGGCGGGAAGGTTGTAGGTCATACCCACGTGACTGTTCAAGACATGGGCAGCTCTCTGAACCCCACTAAGCCTATGGACCCAACTCAGTTCGTCTTCTTCAAAGGTATTAATGACGCCGGAAATGGGCAGGGACTTTTGTCTGCAACGGTCACTGGTGGGCTTAAAGCTGGGAACTACCGCGTGTGTACGATGACGTCTGCTTCCAACCATCAACCTGTTCTAATGCCAGTCGCCCAACGTGGAGGACAAGACGACTGCACCAAATTTACAGTTAAGGCTGCTGGGTCCGCCGGTGGCAATACTGGAGGTGGCGGAAACAATAATGGAAATAACGGAGGGGATAATGGCGGAAATAATCAAGGGAACAACGGCGGCAACAATAGCGGTTCGGCTGCTTCAAGCTCCAAAATTGATACCAAGTCTACCAAAGCGAATGCCATCAAATCATCCTCAAGCGTCGCATCCGCATCAAAGGCCGAGGCCACATCTAAGTCGGAAGCTGCTACCGCTGCTTCGACCAAGACTCGAAAGGGTGCTAACAATGCTGGTAAAGCTACGACAAAAAGTTTCGCCACTGTAGCTCCATTTCAGAATAGCACAATCGCCCAAACGGCGAGTACCAAAGCTATTGCCGGAAACGGAGCAAATGGCGGAAAAGGAAAGGGCAACGGCAATGGAGGTAATGGAGGCAAAGGGAACGGAGACAACGAAGGCCAAGGTAATGGAGGCAAAGGCAACGGAAGTGGAAACGGAAATGGAGGCAATGACAATGGAAATGGGAATGGAAATGGAAGCGGGATCAAGGAAAACAACAACGTTAAGATAACCACGAAGCCGGTCGACGTTCAAGCCTCCAGTACCGGCAAATCCAGCCTCGCTCCTTCTGTTGTTGCAGTCGAGACAACCAAGAAAGCCGGCAACGTCAAGCCAGCCTTTACAGGTAAAGCAAATATTGAAGGCGGCAAACAAACCACTGTCATCATCGTCCACAAAGTCGTTGTCATCAAGACCTTTTTCAAGTTCATCTTCTCCCTCGGTGGTCTCCCTCCCGCCGTAGACAAGCAAGGAAACTCCTTCATCGTGATCGGAGATCTCTTCGATGATTTTCCATCAGCTTGTGCCGCTGCCTGTGGCCACCAATGGAAGAAGTGTATCAGCTTTTCCGGCCCGGGTTTCTCTTTCGATGATTGTTCAATCCAGAGAAGCAAATGCCGTGGTGAGGCCAGTAGTGCCGCAGCGCCAGCTGTCCCAGAAACCGTAAGTTTCCAACTTCTGATTTGAAGATACATAAGCTGACTTCTTATCTCTAGGTCACCGCAACAGTCACTGTCCCACCGACTGCATCTGTCACAGGAAGTGTTCTTTCCGAAGTCACTTTAACAACCTCTGTCCAAGCTCCAGCTTCTCAAGCTGCCCCAACTCTAGGGGGAGCAGAAGCCATTGTCACTAAAGCAGCTGAAAGCGAATGCTCCGTCGTGACCGCCACAGTCTACGTCGACGCACCAAAAGCGACTGCCAACCCGATCAGCGTCGTTTCGTCGATCATCGCCTCAAAGCTCTTCCCCAATACTACCATCGCCACTGCTCGCCTATCAAGCGCTACATCAAGCTCTGCATTTACCCTACCAACTGATGCTGTTGCTGCGCTCGGAGGTATCTCTGCACCAGAAATCACCAACTCAGCCGATGCCACCCGTCCATTTGTAGTCAACGGAAATACTTTCACTGCGAAGGCCAATGCTGTTCAGAGATCATGTGATGTGCAGTTCAATGCCTGCGCGGATGCTTCCAACAAGGGTGCTCAAGGGTTTGATCTTGCCGCTTGTAAGACACAGCAGGATACTTGTGTGGCTGCTGGAGTCTAGAAGAGGATAAGATTTACCTGATGTGCCTTGTACAATTACCATAGTGTGGCGAAGAAAATATACTTTCGTAGATAGGGAGATCTCGTTGATAGGGGGAGTTGTCTTGTTTTGTGTGTTTTGTAACATTATACCACTTGCTATCCTCGGAGAGCTTGATCCAATCAATGGAACTTGAGTTGGCCTTCAAGTTATTTGGTACTAATGACCTATTGTTATCACAAGTATTGCATTCTCATGACATCAAGATCTAAAGCATTATGTGCTGTTTTCTATTTTAACGATCTAAAACCTGTGACATTCGAAGATGTCACAGAGATCGTGATTCGTGAAGTATGGCACTACGTAGCGACACTCGGTAAATGGTTAAAGCTCTCCCAGTGGGAATCTCGAAGTATATCCCTACACGTGGCTGGCTCGCTTGCGCCTCGTCCGTACAAGCACAACTCCGCATGACTCAAATTCAACACTCCTCCCACAGGGCCCATACCTTCAAACCGTGCTTATTGACAGTCACTGATGGTTTCGAGGAGGGTGCTATGGATGATATAATCACAAGCGAAAATTGTTCGATCAATGTACGAGGATTACATCCTGATTCGACAAGATTCAAGTCTTGGACTGCCATCCATACTTTGCTTGATAATCATAGTGATATCACTAATCTACTACCAGGCATAGCCTTGATTAGATGTTCAGGTCACGAAGTTGGTTTGGCACTCCTTAAATTTCCACCAGCTTTACTAAATCTACTGCTGTTACTCGGCGATATCGTGGCTACATTTGACACGAACGTCATTAGGGACGTAACTCTAAGCAAGAATAGCTAGACACTCCAATCTGAACTCAAGTCTACAGCTTGCTCGTCCGCTCATGACTACAAATCTCCACCTCACGCCCAACAACATCGTCACCACCTCATCATCCACATTCAATGCCTCCTTCTCCTCCCTCTTTAGGATACCATCCCTCCTTTCCATCCCCTCAACAGCGATACAAAGCTCCTCAATCCCCTCTTTCATCCCGCTATCCCTCTCAGTAAGTGCATCCTCGCATTCGAAAACTTCAGTTCGGCCTCCCCACCCCTCTCTAACCCGAAGATTTTCTCCCACTTCTCCGTCGCTCCCTCAACTTCCCCTTCACCAGGTCTCAACCTCACATTCACACTTTTCAACCACAAATCCCCACTTCTCCTCATCCCCTCTCTGGAAAATTCATACCTCTCCATACCTCCCGCAGCATGCCATGGAGAGAATCTCTCATCTAGCGGATCAGGATGTTTTGGATCAGGATGGTGAGAATCGAGCTCGGGTATCACACCACCCGGAATGATTTTGGGTGGTATTGCACCACTGAGCCTTCGCTGGGTTCTACCTATTAAAACCTCCGAGCCTTGTTTCCATGTCCTGGTTTTTCTGGGGCTATTAATTCGATTCAAAAGATACTTTATGAGAATTTATGCTAGCAGATTGAGATATTCTGGGACCTCTATAGCAAAGAGAAATTACCATTCTGTGTGTTAAACATCGGAGCGCTTGCAGCGAGACATGGGATCGTCCCTTTCACCAGGGCGACAATAAGAGCTTTTTTCTCGTGACGCTGTTGCTCGCTAGCTGTGAAACTCATGAAACCAACACTCATATTACTAAAACGGAGGGACTGGCTGTATGCTGTACCGAGTAACGGGTGTCCATTTTCGAAATTGGATTTCTGTTTTGCTGAACTTTTAAATGGAGCTGATGCTGAGGCCTGTCATTGAGTCTGCCACGAAATACCTAACTACCTTTTTGTGTAATTAATCAGATGATCGCCATGTACTCGGACCTTATATAGAACTATTGTAGCGTTCCGCTTGTATGTCTCGCAGGTCTTGGGTTGTTTCCAAGTGATTTGACTAGTCCTCGCTTAGCATTCGCGCTACAGATAGGTACTCTTCCGCTTCTTTTGCATCTAGCAATTCTCTTTGCCAACAAAGCATATCAATTCATTCCGCAGCGCAGTATACTCTCGGTGTCTTGGATTGAATGGAACCCAAAGATAATCAAATTCTATCCTGCATGTTATTCAACCTGTTGCTTTTCGAAGCGGATACCAAACCCTAAAGCTTCTATGGAGAACTGTAACATGCCTTTGTAAATTCTTCAGTACTGCTGAAGCGCGCTACAGATTGCAGCAGCAATATCGGACCGAATCGAGAAGCAATCAATATCTCGGTGAAGGCAAAGATCTGATCATTCAGACGTTTCAAAAGCCACTGTGGGTCTGGTAACTCGATTATCATTCCAGATGAGACACGACATAAGTATGATAGAACTGATGCCAGTGATTTGAACTAAGCCAAGCACAACAGGGCCGAAAGAACACCAAAATTATACTAGCCTACCGTTGAAACCCTATACTTGCTTCAGGACCGTCCTCCAGCAACTAGCCGAACAATTAATGACTACTTCTCGTTTATCGATATGAAAAAAGACTACGCTACTTCCGATCCTGATCTACCTCCCTCTCATAACTGGGTAAATCCTTCCTTGTGTCTTCATATCTCGGCAGTTCTTCTCCGCCTTCCTCCGCCGGCCTGTATGTGGGTAGAGAAGACTTGGCTTCCTTGCTCTCTTTATCATTTTGCATTTTATCTACGCCAGGAATCTGTGACGATGAACTGGAGAGGGCAGAGCTCTGAGTCGTAGGTGATGAAGTCGATGACGATAGACTTTTGTCCGAATCTTTGTCTTTGTGTTTCGGCAGCGCTGCTTTCTGCAAATCCGAAAGCTCGTTGGGAGATATGCTTAAAGCGGCTGAGACGATGAGGTTGAGCAAGGACATGATGGGACTGTGTCCATCAGATTCTTCTTCTTCTTCTTCTTCAAGGGAGAAGGAGTGACTTGACTTACTCCGGAGGAACTCAGCTCAACTCGCGTTGTGGTAGAAAGCGACTTGATATGGCAAACTTCTCAACTTCTCTAGATGGAGTTCGAGTGTTTAGCAGTACCAAGAATCGATCCCGTGTCTTTGTTGAGGCAATGGCGGGGTAATATTGCCCCGCGTCAGGTGGGTAGTATTCAGCTGCTGCTTCGGAAGTAAACACGAAATGGGAAATGCAGATGCTCTACATCTACTCTTCTGTACTAGGATTTACATACTGATATATGGAATCGATCTACAACCTCTAGCAAATAAGAGGTTAGGTCAGCTAGAGCCTGTTAATAATCAAGATTTGTAGCCTGTTGATGACAATTGCATTTTGGCTACTCTCGGATAGAGTACCTCCCTTGTGAGATACCGATGCGTCGAAGTCTGGTCGCCGCTTACCGAGCATGCAGGTTATACTGTAAAAGTGCATACGGTCACAGTCCCGCAGCCTTAATCAATCAAGAACGCTCTGTTAGGAAAACTAAAGAGCTTCGGAAAGAGGTATATCACGACTCGAGGTTCGTAGTTCTCAAGACTGCCTACAACACAAATGAGTACCTTCTCTTTCGTATATAATACAACCCATTTGTCTCTTCTTCTGCGGAATTGTATTAACAATAATAGTTGTCCCTCCCCGCTCCTACTAGGACCGGGAATAGATAACAATATTTCTCAACGATAGTGACCAATTACTCGATTACTGCTTGAAATGGTTTTCTAGCCACATTGTGACAAAATGCAACCCCTGAACAGATACTACTCAAGTCGTATATGATCTAATCCGAACGCTGGTTGATCCTTCTGGCGAAATAAAGCATCACGAAAGATTGTAGCAGGTCAGATTTAGGCAGCTTGAGATGCAGTATGCGCTGAACGTGCAATGGATCTGACCCCAAGATATTGGCTGCGGGAACAACAGGCAGCAGCTAATGAAACCTGGCTGCCCTCCTGCATGAGGATAGCATACAATCCGGGCGTTGGCGGATAACGGTGAGTTGTGAGAGGCTTTGATTGGGCAAGATCTTCCCCCATGTTGACGCCTGGTCGCAAGCTGGGAAGACCATACAGGTCAAGTAATTGTATT
This sequence comes from Neospermospora avenae, assembly GCA_014282315.1. Lineage (NCBI taxonomy): Eukaryota > Fungi > Ascomycota > Leotiomycetes > Helotiales > Ploettnerulaceae > Neospermospora > Neospermospora avenae. Next base: position 19,037 of record JACBAH010007302.1, on the reverse strand, counting down.
GAAACTGATGCTCGAGAATAATTTCAGTACACGAATCTCCAGTACTCATCAAAAGTCCGTGCTGTTCCTCTGGACACTTCCTGGGGAAGCATATCAGTGATATTCCAAGGCGGAATCCTCATCTCCACCTCCGTCAGTTGCCACACTTAGCCCAAGACTTCCCTCCTTCCTGGTCTTACTTCCAAATCTGTGTTACCCGCCAGATTCAATACTTCATGCAGAGGGATTCGAGGTCGATGGCCTAGATTGCCACCCGGTCAGCCTCATGGGCTGTTTAAGAATCCCAACTCCTCGTATTGAACAAGAAGTCAAAACCATCACTCACCATGCTCGGTACTCGTATCAGCTCACGACAAATATTTACTCGAATATTGAGTGCTTTACAATCAAAGCTGCGACTCATCAGATGCCAATCCGTCCGATAAATCTTGGTAGCTGAGCAGGTGGCGATTGATGGACCCTCTCAGTGCATTAGGCGCAGCTGGTTCGGTGGTCGGGGTAGCTAGCTTTGGGATACAGCTTTCCAGGGTACTCGTCCAATTCACTCTTCAAGTCGCGACTGCACAAGAAAATCTTCGAATGATTTTGGAAGGAATTAATGCAACAAACGTGGCCCTAAAACTTGTTCACGAATTCTTGGATGAGGAATGTAAGAATCTGGAGGACAAACGTCAAGCTAAACTGTTCTCGCCGAAAGCAATAAACGAAGTGAAAATCATCGCAGACAAGTGCTTGATCATCTTCTGGCGCGTGGAGAGTGCTGTTAAAAATAAGTCATCCAATCCACAGCTTGAGAACGAATTGGTGGAACGATTGAAATTGTTCAACGAGCGATTATGTGGTGGTGAGCAGGGAACGATATTACCAGATCCTGATTCAATCAAACTATCAGCCTGGCGAAAGCTTTGCTGGCCATATATCGCCCCAAAGCTTGACAACTATACTAGTCAGCTACACGGTCTGCAAAACAATCTAACGTTGATTTTCACGGTTATCTCCGTTGGGGCGCAACGACACAATTCGTAAGTTTCGTCCCGGTTTTAAGCTTCACTATTGACACAGCCAGAAAGAGTAAAGAAAAAGACGAAGACAGTGGCGAATTACCGGATTTGTACGTTATAGCTGGAAACTTGGCTATAAAAACCCATATAATAAATAATACACTCTTGATTGGTCAGTCCACGAGAAAAGGCCATTCGCAAAATCGAAGGAGAAGAGGTACAGCTCGAAGGAGCTCTTCGAATCGAACGGAGGAGGCACGTATTAGACAAATTCCTGAAACGTCTTTGGATCGATTGGATCTCTCTAGCCTCATGGACAAGACTCCCAATGCTCGGGCTTCAAGTCCAGTATCGCACAATAAAGACGCGATAGTAAGATTTTCTTCTGGCCCCAAGACAGGACCTCGAAATACCAAAACCTCTGTACGATTTGAAGGATCAATCGCTGAGTCACTTGAAGTACCATCAACAAATGCTCAGGCAGTTGACACTAGCGGACATGGAAATGCGAAGCTGGACTTCGCGAAAGACATCGATGTTCAAGTTTCTCAGAGCTCGAATGTTGCACAACAACCTGTTAGTAATTGTTTCCATTCAAAGCTACAAATGTGGTTAAGCTTAGAACACAGCTGATATAATAAAGAGACAAAGTATACACCGACCCGTAGGAGTGGTGGATGAGGATGAGTTGAAGTCGTCAACACCAGGTCAGTCCTTTGATCTTTTCTACCCCATGAGTTATCGACTTATTCCATTGTTGCGATAATCTAGTGTAAAATTTCACTTGTATCTTGCAATTAAACTTAGCATGACTTACATCTTGTAAATTTACTTTTAGATATGGGAAAGGCCTATTAACAGTCGGTGTTAGCTCATTTAATAACACCTCCAACTCGACAACTATCCCGTAGTAGTTCTGTTTCTACTGAAAGTCCTGATCGGTTTGCGGAAAGAGCGCCTGTTGAGGTAGTTGACAAGTCAAATATGGATAAGAACGTATCATCTGTCCAACAGCCACAGACCGATGTCAATGCCCCGAGATCTCAGGAAGAGTGGACAGGGCCGAAAAGAAGTTCTGACAGGGGGACCAGCTTCGGAACTGCTCAGCGTGTGTCATTGATTAACGGCAAATCCGGAGTGGAAACTGATTATGTTAAGGCAGCTTCTAAAATTCTGGGAATGAATTCAGATCTTCCTGACATACAAGGAGCACCTACCAGGCAGAAAGCAAAATATGAAGTTGATGAGTTTGAGACTGATTGGCCGGATTTTGAATCGGTAACAAATCCCGAGCAAATCCATTCGAAGCCAACAGCATTGCCCTATGACGGCACACCTCAATCTTCCGGCTCGGGCAAAAGGGCAGAGCCTTCTCGACGGCGAAAGTCAGCCGTATCTATGGACGCTAACTTGACGTTTGACGCCTTTTCCAAGGCCTCCTTAGAAGGAAATAGAGGCACAGATGAATCTATTGATACTATTAGTGAAAAGATCGGATTTGACCACAGTCACGTCAGGCAAGGGGAGGAACCCTCTTCATCTAGCTTTGGTCTCAGCAAGCAGCCTCATAGATTCTCTTCCTTTATGAGGGGCATTTTCGCTGGTCAGGACTCGGATTCGGATCCCTCAATCAGATTTTATATTATCAAGATGGGAGAGGCACATGAAGTTCCGCATTCGGGATCTCTGAAATTGACAAAAAGTCTCCAACGCAACGCTGATCGACAGCCCTCGCACCAGTCTTGGTACAAAGTCTTTGCTTTCATGGACTCAGAGGATAGGGCTGCCCTTCAAAGGACAACAAGCATTTCACACTTTGGGCATCGTTGCACCATTATTCATTTGAAAAAGCTTAGGGAAAAGACTGTAAAATTCTGGGATAAAGCTAGTCCGGCTTACTTCGCAATCGTCAAGGATGTCCCAACGAGCACTCCTTCAATCATCAATGGCACACCACCTACTGTGCCACCTGCTCCAGAAAAGAGCTCCCGCAATATCTGGGGAGTCGATGTGCCGTTCGCAAACGCATCCTTGCATGGACCAATACAGCCTCATGACATACGTTCGGGTGCGACATCGCCAATGGCTCCTGGTCGGAACAGACTTCGGCAGGACTCTGTCCGAGTTCAGGACATCACAGCGGCTAGTACACTTGGAGAGACAGGATGTCTCGAGAAGCTTACTACCTTTGCCTTCTTTTCAATGAGAAAGGCTGTCGTTGCAAGTCCTGAGGTAACATCATCATGGGAACGGATCGAAATTGTTGACGAGCGCTTGTCGCAATCTGATATCCTTCAGCAGATCAGTAAGTTGAGCAAAGGTAATCTGACCCTGGGTGAGAAGAAAGTGGCGCTGCATAGGTTCCAGCAAGATCAGATTACGTGGCTACTGGACGATCTTGCTAGCAAGGAGGTTGATTCACGATTTCGGTGGGAGCTGGCTCAGCTAGATAGTTTCGAGGAGGGGAACAAGAAGAGTAAGAAAAAAGCCGGCGGTCCTGGTCATAACAGTATAACAATCCTTGTGTTTGTTAGGAGAATTCCTCATCCTGATCTAAACCCTATTCGATTATACACAGAGATTCATCGATCCCGAGACAATAATTGGATGTCACAGCCTCCACCGTCTCCAATGCCGCCAATGCGATACAGACGAGGAAGAAAGGCGAGATCTGCGGACAGAGACCGAACCAAGCTCGGAACTTCGAGAAAATCAAGCCCGAAATCATCATCTGTGAACGAGTCGTGGGAGAATTCCGATGATGATAGCGACTCGCTTCCAAGAGAATCACGTCGAGCTACACACCGCCAATATCTACCAACGCAAGCACCTCCTCAAGATACACGCCCAAAAAACAAGTACGATCCTGGTCAGAGATACGGGCGAGACGTTGTGCAGAATCCCACTTCGTATGCAAGAGATTACGAGCCAGTGATTCGCAATAGTGCCTCAGTAGGAAGGAAAGAGGAAGCGTCAGATGAACACGAGAACCCTTTCGGCCACATCAAGCCATCAAGGGGAGTGTATTATTCGAATACAGAGCCTGACAGACATCAGCCTGTTCGTAGGAACACTAAACAATCAGGACCACCAGCGCCATCTAGCGTCGATCCCGTAGAAGACTATCCTGGCTATGGTCGAGGCTATCCTGCGCCACAACCATTCCCGCAGTACAACAGCTATGCTCAGACTCCCGACTATACCCAGACCCCAAACTACCCTCAGCCCTCCTACTACCCTCAATCTCCCTATCATCAATATCCATTTCATCCTAGCTCTTACTACATCTCTGGAGGAAACGGTCAGTATGTGAATCCTTATGGCCAGACTCTGCCCCACTGGCCACCTTCAGATCCTTCTGTCATTGGGGGCAATCCAACCGAGGAGCAGCGAGTAGGACTATATCCTGAAAATAACAAGGAACCGCAATCAAATACAGCCTTCCTCAATAGCAACAACAAAAGAAGCGAGATTGGGCGCAGATATTCTTCCTACCCAGAGTTTTACGACAACATACCATTCAATCCTAGGAATACCCAAGCGGATAAGGGAAAACATGACGACAAGAATGCCAAGAAAATCGTCGATAAGCTACTCTTGGAGTGGACGCCAGGGACTGACGACAGCGACGATTCCTCTTCCGATGGTGAAGAATCCGATCCCGCTTATAATAAGTCCCAAGGTACCCAGAGGGATAGGAAATCTCCCCGGAAGGCTGCAGATAAATCAGGGAGACGTACAATAAGCGAGCAGAGAACAGCCTCAAGGGATCGCTCTCGCCGCGCAACCGTGGATGATGTAGAGGAGGAATACGAAGAGACTATGAAGGAGCCATTCACCGTCGAATCGATGAGTAGCTCAAGTAGCAGCAGCTCAAGTAGTAGCAGCTCAAGCGAATATGACGACGAAGAAGTGGAAAGCAGAAACAGCAGAAAGAGAAAGACTGCGGAGCAAGAAAATGCCCCGATGGATGGCCAAAAGTTAACCGATGCAAGGACGGACAGCTCTCCAAAGCCTCTGTATCGTCCCCAGATTGATCCTCATAACCTGCCTAACTGGATTACTCCTTCCTGGGCATCATATCTTGTTGATTCAACTTCAGAAAGAGAGAACGCTCCGGGTCTGGCGTATTCTCAGTCCGCATCTCCACCAGCAATATTCTCTTCTCTACCCAATCCCGGCAAGCCAAAGAAACGCAATGACCTTCCTCAGAAATCAAAACTAATATCTGAGCGACAAATGTATCCTCGTAGTGAAGTCATGACTCCTGTCCAAGAGCCAAAGCCAGCTTTCGAGCGACGGATGTACGCTCAAAGTGAAGGCATGGCTCCTATTCGAGAATCAAAGCCAGGTTTCGAGAGACACGAGCCTCTTCGAGAAGAGACACGAAGTAGTCCGCGGTATAGATCAGATCGCGATCCAAATTTCCAGCGAATAACTGGCTTAGCGAGGAGATTTGAAACATCTGACTCGATGAAGTCTGCTCGAGGTGTAGAAAAGGTTATAGAAAGGCGTCACACTTCTGACGCAGCAAGAGATGCTGAACAGCCACTTCGAAGAGGGCCATTTGGTACCAGATCTCCTACAGATATGGGCTGGTAGGCTCATATGTTTTCTGCCTAGAAATATACGACGTCTCAGCTTTGATTTCACTTCATCGGAGCAGCATTAACATAATTGTATGGGCTATCACCTGCAAAGACCAAATGAGTAATGAAGTGTACAAAGCTCAATACAACATTTAATCAAATCGGCTTGAAGGTCGTCAAAAACACATGTACAACCGAAAGTCAGAGATTTTGTCCGTATCGAGATACACCACAATTACTAAGATCACGGGAACCATGTCGAATGATCCAAGTATGAATGCAAGGCAAGCAGTGACGGTAATGCCGCTTAAAAACAACGGAGTTGAGGACATACCAATCTTGACATATTGGATTTTCCTTCTTCTTTTCTTACCAAAACGATGAGAATGATCACGAAGGAAAAGCTGAAGTACGATGGAGGACTACCTTCAAAGAAAGAGATGCGAAGAGATGATGTGTTCCTGACTAGCTAAGAATACAATAATTGACGAGAGAAAACATAGAGGAGACATGAAACTAGACGCAGCAGTATCCAGGTGGAGAAGGAAAGAAGTTGTCAATTTTGTCAATCTAATAGCTGGCAAAGAATGAAGTCGTCAAGGAGAAGGCTTTAATCAGAAGGCATCATCCCCAAAAGCACCTCAAACCATAAAGGCAGACCGGCCAAAACGCAAATGAGGAAAGAAGCGGTAGGGAGACTAACATATGGCGTCCATAGATTATGTGTACAATGATAATTGCAATTGACAGCTACTGCGATTTCTCGAATGGGTTTATTTGCTGGAGGGGAGTGCCGCTTCATTTTTTGAAGTCTCAGCAGCACTTTTTTCTCGAAAGTGGCATAGTGATGGTTTTGGCCTGTGAGAGGTCTCCGTTCATTGAAGTACGATGATCGAGATGGTTGCTTTCCATCAGCTCGATCACTTCACGGTTAAAATGTCATGATGTCCGGTTCGGTACGGGGGAGTAGCTGAGCCCGAACTTGGTCTTCGACCTCTCGGATATGAGTCTTGATGTAGTGCAGATCGGCCAAAAAAAAACATTAATCGACCGGTTTCGCATTGCTGCAGAAGACTGGGGCGCAGGAGGGCTTTAAGCGCCAAGGATGGATGCTAAGGGCAACCATCAGTTTCGAACAAAGAAAAAGGAAAAGGACCTCACTCCATAATCGTCAGTTCCCCTCCCTCTAGCAGCAGGAGAGGTGAGGAGCGGGAACCCACGATTAGCATTTTCATCAAAGTCAACGTTGTCGGAAATCAGTTGGAGATCCTTGCGATTGATTGACGATTGAAAAGGAACGATTGGCAATGTCAACATTGCTATATCGCAACCTCAAACTCCGAGGTATTACTATGAAGGTTGAGATATTGAAACAAAAGCAAGGCTGAAAACAGGCGGAGAAGAGACAGTAATGGTCAAGTGAAGAGACAATAAATGTCTGGTGAAAAGCTGAAAGAGGAAAAACCAAGAAGAAGTCGAGAATGAGGACAAGAGGATCAAAACAGGAATACACAATGGGTGTGCGCGCGCTGACAGTATATAGCGCTTGACGCAGTCTGAATTACCATTATTGATCCAGTGCTGACGGCCCTCTCTTTCGCCCTGCTAGAAGTACAGTAACCGCTACCGCCGCATGCCCAGGCTGATCCGATCATGGAAGCCCACGGGCATCAGACACGATCTCCAATAGTCAAGAGTGTCTCATTTCCAACGAGATGTCAAAGTAATGCTATTGTGATTGATTTTAAAAGAGTCTTGCATTTATAGGAATCTTGAGATGCTTGTCAGAGAATCGTCGAATATGTGTTGTTCGTGAGAAGAGAAAGTATGCACATGGAGTGAGCAGAAATCCCATACGCCAAATCGCCATGTGCTCAATAGCAAAGTCCCATGCAGTAAATTTACCTCGGCGTCAACGTGACACTAACCCCCTTCGCACTCGCACAAGTCAAGCTCAGACTCTCTTCCCACTTCGTCCCATCTCTATCCTCAATACCCCCAAACTCCTGCATCAACCTAACCGTCGTATAACTCGCCTCCGTCAAGGCAAAGATCTGACCCACACATATTCTTGGGCCACCGTTGAATGGCTTTTTTTATTAGCTATGATTTGTGAGAGAGCGTAGAGAGGAGGCTTACAAGATAGGCCCATCCGGGGCGTAAACCGTTGTCCCATCGATCAGGGTTGAAGACGTCAGCATCGGGCCCGAAGACGTCGGTGCGGCGATGCATGGCGTAAACGGAGTAGGCGCATACGGCGCCTTTGGGGATGAAGATTGGGGAGAGCCCGTCGGGACCGCCGCCGACGGGGAGAGTGGTGTCACGGTTGGCGAAGCGGGCGTTGCCGGGAACGACGGGGTAGAGACGTAGTGCTGGGCGTATTAGTATATGCTTGTGAAGAGGATGGACGGTGAGAATACGTACATTCGTTAAGCAGATTCTTGAGATATTTCATGTTCCTCAAAGTCTCGTAGTCAGGCTTTACACCTTGCAACTCATCGACCTCGGCCTTCAGCTTCTTCCAGATATCCGGTCTCCTCGCAAGAACATGAAATGTATTGCTCAGAAGACTTGCCGTTGTATCTCTTCCCGCGAGAAGGATATTCAAGAGTTCATCCCGTAATTGCTTAGGGTCACGAGTCGACTTCAGCATTTCGGTGAGGAAGACATAGCGCTCTGATTCGCTCTCGATTATTTTCTCGTGGTCACGAGGACTGGCTTTCTCGAGCGCGTTGAAGATGATCTTGTCTACGAATTGATGGACGAATTTACATGCGTCATCGAATTCGGAATCTCGATACAGAGCGACCCATCGTCCGAGTCGGCTGCGATTACCCAGGCGACTTTGTGCTAGATCGAAAAGGCGTCCGAACTGATCTTGCTCTGAGTCTTTGCTACTGGTTAAGGAGTTGACGGAATCTCCGAAAAGGAATTCTGTTGCCGAATCTAGAGTAAGTTTGAAGAAGAGTGGCTGTAAGTCCACGGTTGTGCCATCTCTGGGGATTTGGGCGACGAAATGCTGGATGTGAGTCTCGAAGGTATCGAGGTCAGCGACCTGTGCTCGGCTAAAGTTTGGTCTGACGAGGGCCTATGGTATCTTGTCAGTGGTCAGTCTTTGCGATTGGTTTTTTACACATACCCTTGAGTGCTCCCATTGCTTTCCGTCTTTTCTGGTCATCAGCAAGATTCCGAATCTCACATCAGCTTTGAATGAACATACCTGTAGTGAATATTCCCTTGCCAAGTAAAGGTCCAAACGCTTCCTGTCTCTGGCCCAAACCAAAGTCTTGGAACTGTGTAGCCAGAATAGCCTTCACATTCTCCGGTTCAATAGTGTTGAAAAAAGACTTCACGATATGTCAGTTAAATTTGGAACATGTGAAAATAGGGGAATCCGGACTTTTCCCATTAGAACAGCTGACCAAGTATTTCCATTATCAAGAAATCTCTGTCTCCCAACATCTAGGATTTTACGGGCTTTCTGAGCTCGCACTTGTATCTTGTACAAGCCGTAACCGATGATACGCTCTGATTGAGGTACTCGAACTTCAGGCTTGCATCCGTGTTGCTTCTTGAATTGAGCAATTCGTATGTAGTTGTGAATTTTTTTGATGCAGAAAACAACAACCAAGAGTATTGGTATAGCCTTCATGTAGAAACCCATCTTGATTTGTGAGTTGAAGTCGAAACTCACAGATCAAGTTGCGGCACGGGGAAAGTAGGGTTATCTATCTCACAACGGCGAACAGTTGATGGTGACGGGCACCAATGATGAACAGAGTCGAAAAGAGACGAGCAGTTGTGAACTTGGAGTTGCGAAGAGACAAATGTAATGTATCAAGAAAGAGGAGTTGAAGCCGAGACGGGAAGTACGCATGCGAGAACCCTCCGCCCCGCCGAATATCCCTGACTCTGAGTATCCCTGCAGCAATCAATAGGTAAGGTAGGTATTTAGGTGCTGCAAGTTTGAAACTGATCATTCACAGCTGTTCCAGCAGCTGACACGACACGGTACTCGGGTCATTAAATCAGGTGTGCGAGCTGAAGCTTCCATTTACCAGTGGCGCCGCTCGCCGGGAACTTCTTGCCTGTCTCGCGGAGTTTCTTGCAGCTGGGCTATGATCCACCAACGTTTATTGGGCGAGCTGGACGGACGAAATCCAGATTCGAGCAGCAAATCCGAAATACTCGATCGTGGCTGGATGGGAATCTGGCCAGCGCCGTACAGCCAGCGTATCGGCGCAAAGATGATACGCAAGTGTGCTCTGATGAGTGGATTGTAGATGTCCCGGGATTCCGTTCACCTGAATGGCCGGCATACGAGGAATGTATTACTCAGCAACGCCGTGTTTTGATTGGTACAATCACTCGTGTCAAATTTGGGACCCACTTATACTTCGCCTTTGAAGGCGGAGTCCTGAAACTTTACCTTTGTTGATGAATGAATCTGTTCCAATTATTCCCTATTGACTCATTTCTGAGGAAAAAGTCAAACCGCGTCCCCTCGCCTCAAATTCACGCAGTAAACAGATTATCGTTTTCATCGGACAACTGGACGGACACAAGTGCCCGGCTCCCAAGCCACGTAATCATTACGGACGCGACTTCCACATGGAACATTCACGTTCTTCCATCTTAAAAGTCAACGGATGCCATTCATTCACGGGGATGAGAAATCCGCACGGAGAGCCAATTTGGCAATGGCCGAGGTAACAGGCCGACTCCGACCCGCGTGAAGTTGTCCCGAGCTACAAGTCGGTCAAACGTCTGTCCTCGGCCCGCGAACTGGATAAGCTCTTACGCAAGCCACCAAGATCTTGGACCCCTTTTATTAATCCGTCATTCATATCTTACTTCGCATTTAAAATCGCCTCTTCCAGTTTGCTAGGCTTCTCGTTGATCTCTTGCTCTTGGTGTCGGTGCTTGGTCGTCGCTTTGCTTTTTGGACTAGGACTTTTTGGACCTGAAATACCTCGGTGGATCTGGCGTGGATTCTCGTCGTTCTGGTACTTTGGTCAATCCAGTCATTCCTTCCTAATCAGGGTTTGGTTTGTTAGACAGTACTTGCCGAAAATATATTGCCTGAGATTAAATTCCCACTGGTCAGACTAAAAGATCGAGGGCTGTCAAAAGCATCTGCTGTGTAGATTGAATGAAAGTTCAAGTAATTTTCACTTCAATGGACGAATTTTTACTGTCCAATCGGGCGCAAACATGGTCTGTCAGTCAGCTTCGTGTAGCTAATTTTATGTCACTTCACGCCCATTCATTACTCTTGAGCGGCGATACAGGCTCGAAACCGAAAAATCGCGAGATATAACGTATCAAAGGACTTTTGTTGCGGCGAACAGGTCTTTGTTCTGAGGTTTTTGATTTGCACAACTATCAGATGGTGCTATCTAGATAGCTTTTTTTCAAGTGCATCGCAAATCCTTGCCATTCCAGTGTCCACGATCCACAATCCACTAATCTGTTCCCTTTCCCAAGCCATGAGACAACCTGCAAAATGTTAGCACTTCTTCCATCAATTCTCAGTATGTGTTATCTATGACTTACTCAGTACGAATACCTTCCAAGAGTCCTGTGCTTCCACCAGGCTTCTTGGTGGCGAAATCTGGCACGTCAGGTGCGGATGTCTTCTGCAATATGCGTTAGCAAGATTTCCGAGTGACATATATCATCATTATCGATCGCGATAAAGAGGATTCTAGGAGATCTGGCAAATATACGCACCAAAGCTGAATCATTTGCTGGGGTATCTGAGCTTGCTGGTGTGTTCTCGAGACCGGCTCCTCCTCTCTGGACGGCTCCGCTTCCGCTTTGGCTCTGGCTGGAAGGGGTATCGGTGTTGGTCTTTGAATCTTCGGCGGACATGGTGGATGATTGGACTGAATTGTTGTTTAGTATTATGATATTTTGTATTGCGTTTTAAGGTGCAGTGAAGACGAGCCTTGATGAAGTTGTACTGTAGGTACCTATGTATAGTTAAGCGAGCCTGCCAAATTCGATGACGACAGGACTAAGATTTCCGTGATGTCAATTGATCAAAGCTGAGAAGTAGATGCAGGTTGATATTCGTTATTTCAGAGATTATCAGATGAATCCGTGGCTTGAGCTCGTACTGTGGAAAGCAATATCTTATCCTCATTCACCAAAATTCCGAGTTGCAATGCCAATGACGTAATTCGCACTTTTGGCAGTGACGTTCGTAACACATGTGAATTTCGATAATAATCAATTGATGATGGCAAGAGTGGTTGATTCCTAATTCAATCAACTACTACAAAGGGATTCAGATGGGTCATGCAATTCATCTTTCTTCAGTTGTATTTTGAGGCTGATTATTTCGCACTCGACCATCACGAAGCCACCATCTAGATCTCGATCTAGATCAGACCGATAGAGATGGCCATCCAATCACCACAAATCCTAGTCCTCCTAATCCTCGGATGCACTATCTCCTATTTCTGGGGCTATCTCAAAACCTCAAAGCTGAACAGCTGTCAAGACCCGCTCAAAGGTGACAACCCCGACTCCAACACCGAAACCTCCCCCGCCCGCTCCATCAACTCCTTACCAACAACCGACCCCAATCTCACAGCCCTACAACAACACGTGCTGTTCTGGGACCGTGACCGCGACAACATCATCTATCCCCACGATGTCTACACCGGCTTCCGCGAAATCGGTTTCTCAATCCCCTTCTCCTTAACCGCGCTCCTCATCCCGGTCTTCTTCTCCTACCCTACCCGGCTAGGACACAGCTATATCCCCGACCCTTTATTCAGGATCTACCTTGAAGACATTCATAAAGCTAAACATGGATCCGATACCGGAACCTACGATCTCAGCGGAAATCTCAAATCAGAAAATTTCGAGGGTATGTTTAGAGAATTTGATGTGCACAATGTGGGAGGAGTGAGTGCCCGGGAGTTGTGGAGGATGGTGGGTAGAAATCGAGTAGCGGCTGATCTTGCGGGCTGGACGTTTGCGATGATGGAGTGGGGTACGACGTGGCTTTTGCTGCAGAGGGATGGGAGGGTCTGGAAGGAGGAACTGAGGGAGTGTTATGACGGGAGCTTGTTTTGGAGGTTGAAGAAGGAGAGGGAGGAGGGCAAGAGGGAGATGGGTGGGTATGGTGTTATGGAGGGATGGAAAGATTTCTTGAGGATGATTGGAGGGGAGAAAGGAAGCCCTACTGTCTTGACTTGATGACCAGGTCGACGTGAAGGATCTCGAGGAATGCAGACGTCCCGATGAAAAATCGTAGCCATGTGGCGAGAAAATTGAAGTAGAATTTCAAGCACAAAAGAAATTTGGCATTGTGCTGAACCTGCTGATTATTGGAAAACACAACCATCCGGGGCTGGGCTTACGTTCAAGCTATAAGAATTTCATGACTTTCCGAAGGAATACTTCCTCTCCCAAGTAGTCTCTTCGCAGCGCCGAAGAAGATCTTCCTTGGCCCTGAATCTTGATGCCCAAAAAAGATCATGAAATGAAATCATGGCCCTCTGGCCGACAACAAGCAACATATCAATTGTACTTGAAGACAACCAATATCAAGACACTCGTTGCGCTCAACCTAGATGAGCTCTCCTCACCCGGTGCCAGAGGCTCTCAGACCTTAGATTTCACAGCCGACAGCTATGGTTTCTTGTCGCGCTGACTAGACGGAGCTGAAGTTTTGACTGAATCTTTACTAAGGCGCACCAGAGATTGGGCAAGTAGAGCACGTTTCTCCTGAGCTAGGAATGATTTTCCTGTAACTGACATCTGAGACTTATTTGGGGAGAAGACTGAGTCGGTGTCGGTGATGATAGAAAGAGGAATTTGCTGGTGTTGGGACTTTGTTTCAATGCAGAGATTTTTCGCTACGAAGCATCGAAAGAGATGCATTCTTGACAAGCAGAGACAATGACAGCAACGTGTTCGAAACACTGATGTGCTATACCAATTTGTTCTCAAGGATTTGCCTCAGATAGCGATCTTGCCCGCGATTCTTCGTAGCTAGAAACTAAGTATGATAAAGCCGCTGTTCGCGTTTTCCTACATTTTGAAATCTGATCACTGTCCTACTACTGCAAATTTCCTTCCTTACTTTGCAGGGTGATCTTTGTATTACTCTTCATCCCATCATTTAAATGTACTATCTATCATCTAATACTACATCGAAAATAGCACCTTCAGTTGTTCAGGTTGCACTCATATCGTCAGTTGTGGATTTTGGGCTCACCAGTTCCGATTTACAAGAACCATATGCTTCAGTATTTGACCAAAGAGTCAATCCGACTACATGAAATGCCCGACCGCTCGCTTGCAAAGTGGGGCCGGCATGAAAACAAACATTAAGGTACGCGAGTGTGTTGACGGAACAGCGAAAAGAAAAGAGAAAAAAATCTCTGTCCTAACAAGAATAAAAAAATATAAGCGAATGACAAGGAATCAGTGAAACGAGCAGCAAAACTCTAGTCACCCTGGCTGACAGGGGTGCATATGCAAACAGTCTTTCGACGATTTTGAAGTGGGGTCTGCCTCAAGTTCAGGGAACAGTTAAGCTCAAATGGGGGAGCCTCCCTGCCAACTCCGCCAACCTGAACTTGGACTGATGACACAATTATTCATATCTCGTTCTATGTATGTGGTAATGCTATCTATGGCTGGTAAATAACCGAGGATACTGTGTTGAGTACGCAGAACTCGGCAACGTTGTGCAAGGGCTTGAATTGTGCTTTAGGAGGACAGATGTATCGGAATGCCACAGAGATGACTACGGAGCCTCGTATTGCATTCTTTGATCGTCATATAGCTAATCTCGCAGTATTTCTATATTCAGTATAGTTGTGTAAGTAAGTCCCAGCTATCAGACTCTGAGTGTTGCCTAAGACTAATTAGATCAAGATCATGGAACCAGAATTGATTCTACTTCCCTTATCTCTCCTGCACAAATTTCTCAATGACATACTCTGGAGACTCAAAACGGATCCGCTGTCGGCCATCTAGACTTTTCGGTATTCTGCAATGGTAAAATCCCAACCCCCGGGCCTTCCACGAACTCGGGAACTAGGGCAATTGGATACTTGAAATTTTAGGATTTTACACGTGAGAAGTACCCATATGGAGCAGGATGGCAATTGTTGTCTATAAGCTCGGTTATGAGACTTGCTTTTGCCCATTTGTTATTCTCTTAATCTGACATGTTATTCCTGGGTGAAGGTCGAGGGTGTGATTGGAAGCACTGGGAGGAACAAGTTGGTCTTGGCACGGCTGGCTATTATTAGTGGTAAATAGCCGTTAAGTATATCAGAGGGTGTTGGATGAGCGGGTAGGGTAAAAACTAGAGCTGGAATTTTGTTGATTTGCGAATCAGCAAGTAATTTTGCCTCGTTACTGTTCTGTTAACTGGGTGAGAATCATTTTATTGTTTTAGAAAGCCCTTTAACGATCACTATCTGGGCTATAAGGACGAAACCAGAAATTTAAGCAGTATAGAGGAGAATTGTTTGATTGAATAGCAAGGTATGATATAAAAGGCAACATAAAACTGCGAGAGAATATCAACGTATGCAAAGTTTATTTCCCTGCTGAACAAGCTATTTTGTGACGACTGAGGGCCGGAGATCAATTTTCGCCATACAGCTGAGAAATGAAGTAGCAATCATTTCCAAACTCCCTTCTGTCTCAAACTTACATCATCATATTTCCTGGTGTCATGTTGATTAGCTAAAGGTTGGAAAAAGATTGAGCACCAAAATGAACTCAGGCTTTGTCTCATTAGTACTGCGGTGTTCTTCATGAATAGGACCTGGTCCAACTTCAATCCTGCTATGTCTGCAAGCTCCTAGAAGTTTTCCAAATCCTCGGCAAGGAGAAGGAAAATTGCCCTCCTTTAGGGAAATGGAAGTCTGCGAGCAGGATGATGGCTCCGTGGTGGTAGTTTGATATTGCTTGCGGATCCGCGAAACGAGTCTGAATTGAGAGACAAGTCAGCGTTAGTACATGCCGGAAAAGTGGCCAAACTGTGCACTCCACTTCTTCTCACCTTTGTATCAACCTGCCTGGCGTACTGTTCATTTCTTCCTGTGACCAGACCACAACTATGTAGCAGGATGAAGTAAGTGAGACAAGTAGAGGAGTATCCCCCTTTGAGGGCGAATAATACCGTTGCTGCACACCAACGCTCTGTTTGTCGTAGCTGGATGCATATGATCGATTCTTATTCCACCGATCATGAATCGATAAGGGACTTTCATTTGATGATCGATGAAACACCTGAATGGCATGGACAGCTGCTGGACTATGTCCCCTACCCCATCAAAATTTATATTTCAGAGCCTAAGCACTTGTCAAACTCACGATTGCGGCTGCCATCTCTGTAACTCTGCACGAAAAGCGCCGAATTGTCAAAGATCATTCTCAGTAGATAGTTACGGTCTCTTCCCCCGCGTCCTTGAAGAGACCATCCACGGCGTCGTCGGAATTTTCGTTTGCTCGATTATGCAGAAATCTTCGCAGAGACACTCCGATTCTTTCATATGCCCCCCTTGCTCCAGCCTTCTCTCTAATTACAAGGAAAAAGTTTTCGTGCCCTACTCGAGAAGACTTTTCCCGCCCTGCTCCAGGCAACTCAACTGCACCTACTAAAAGACAGCTGATACTACCCGCTAACTTTTCTATCCCTTCTAAACTCATCTCGCTGATGCCATCATCTGGAATAATTGTGCGTGTCTCCTCTTGTTTCCAAATCGAGTACCTTTTCCCTGCAACATATCCTTCGTAAGTTTCATCGTCCCCGATCTCCTTGTACCTCACCGAGAAACCATGTACGATCCTCCCTTTTACCACCAGCCTGCCACTTCCTTCTGCGATCTTTCCGTAAATATCCAGTGTAGTGATCGCAGGACTTATTTCCACAACCTCTAGGCTCTCTTTGAAATGCCTCAGTGGGTTGTAGGTTATGGGCCCTTCAATAGAGGCCCAGCTCCAACTCGGCGCCCTCCACACTTTCGGCCGCCTATAAACAATATCCTTATCTCTCATAAGCCTAGATCGATCATCTTCCACATTCCAAAGCAGTGAGATCACCATGTCCTTCCTCCAATGCC
Organism: Neospermospora avenae; assembly: GCA_014282315.1. Taxonomy (NCBI): domain Eukaryota; kingdom Fungi; phylum Ascomycota; class Leotiomycetes; order Helotiales; family Ploettnerulaceae; genus Neospermospora; species Neospermospora avenae. Next base: position 2,342 of record JACBAH010007302.1, on the reverse strand, counting down.
CGGCCAGATATACATCCTCTCCGCCTGTAACCGATGCTTTCGCCCTCGCAAATTGATTCGCCAGCCCGGACAGCGCCGGTAACTTGTCCTCATCATACCCCAGTTGTCTCTCCGTGAATCTCATAACGACATCATTCCAAGCCTGTGTCAATTCCTTCCTATTCATTCCTCCAAATATATTGGGTTTTCGCACGCCACGACTGCTCGCTTCATCTTCCTCGTCAATTGCCTCAGAAGAATGTCCGCATTGGCAAAATCTCCATTCGTTGCACTCCCAAAAAATTTCATTACTAGTGTACCTTAACAGTCTATTGGAGAGCATGGCTTCCTGAAGACACCAGCCACGACAATTTATCGGCTCAGGTTCTGGACTGCGACCGATCATAGCGAAATTGTCGTGTTCGCGACCGAGTTGCTTACGAACATACACCTTTGAGGATTGGAATTTGAACTCCCTTGGTGGCGTTCCGAATGATTGTTTGTTGAGTATCCCGTGCGATGTCCCAGGTGAATTATCAGCAGCAATGGTGAGATGTGCATTGCTGTACACTTCGCACATTTTACTTGCTTCTCGCTCCCAATCGGCACTGTCACCCTGAATAATGCAGAGGGCGTCGATCCAGAGATATTGAAGTCCGAGTCGGCGAGTGATTGTCACAGCATCCTGCAGTGTCTTCGGCATTGCATTGAAGTCGATACTTTTCAAATTTTGCTGATAGGTTTTGGCAGTGGTTTTCATCACAGCGTGAACTTTCGGATCACCCCAGCAGTAGCTGAGCGCAACATACTGTCCTGCCTCTCCATGTGTCTCGATAAGAAACGAATTTCTGGTACCAAGACTACCGACATCTATCACACGTGTTGGAAGCTGTTGCAGCTTCTCTGGACGACAAGCAGGATGATCTTCCACACAAGTTTTCAACCATGAAACTACAAGTTCAAAGCAAGAATCTGACGAAGACTCTTCCGCTACTTCCTGCACAGTGCCAATGGTATCAGGCAGTCCTCCTACTTCTCCATATACTTGTCTACCCCTAGAAAATATTTCCAGATACACACCATCTGGTCGCCAAAACAACTGGCATGGTTTCCCAATTGCGACTTTTAGTTCGAGATACTGTGTTAGATCTTTATCGCTCCAGGTTGATTTATAGCTGGAAAGGACCTTCCAAATTAAACCACATTCAGGACACGAGGCTTTGGCGACTGAAGCCCGAAGATCGTTTATGGCGATGAAGAGACCTGTCCATTTTCCTGGGACGAGGGTGTCGAGAATTGTGGGCTGGAGGTTACTACAGAATGGGCAGGTCGGCATGGTTCGTCTCTGAGCTGGTTGAGCTTGATGACAATGTTCAAGTAGCCGAATTGAACAACGAAGGCAGGGGACTGACATAGATGTTAAAGATATTCAGCCGGGCGAACTAGATATGCAGGCTGATAAATCATTTGGCCCCCAATTTAGTGGGGTAGCTCCAGCCAAAATTTCAGGAATGCCTCGCTGAACGTCCCAAAACATTACGGGCAGCTCATGGGCTCTTGATTGGTATCTAGATATTGACCTCAATTGAAAGAGAAAGGATAGAGAGTAATAGCCAATCCCTTCGGTTTGATTCCTTTAGAAGCCTTGAGCTTGCAAGCAAAGTTGGACGTAAAGGAAGAGTGAAATAGTTCACGCTTTAACCCCTCGGTCGCTTTTAGGCGGAGGTATATTGTTTCTCCTTATAATCATGCCACTTTCTTTTTTACAGCTTATTCATATCATCAATGGAAATGTTAAGGAAACAGCGGCCCTCATATAATCAATGAAAAGCCTTGTTCCTTGATAAGAAAACTGGCTCGAGGAAAAGTGAATCGCTTAGAATCCGCGGTAAGTAAGTGGACATCAACAAAAATGAGTACCATCTGATACCTGCTCACGGTACAGCTTGAGCTATTGTTATTTGTAGAAAAGACACTGTCAAACTCACCATGCTATGGGTAGATCCGCCCGAAGCTTGTCCGTACGCCAATTACAGCCGACGCACCGACATTCGAGAGTAGACAGAAATGGGTAATTCGGCTCAATGCGAACAAGCTGAAGACATAGTCCATGATGTGACCTCGAAATCTCTACCTCTACAAGCGCGGCTAACTCGGACTCGTAAAATCGCCAAGGCAACCGATTTCATAGATTTCTTGACACCTTGAACCGACATGATTTTCTGATTCTCAGCGGTGACGAAGACTACTAGCCGGCCCACCTCCAGTTTCGCTCGGGGCTCGCTTACTGTCGGGGAAAGCGAATGTCACAGGCAAGCAAAACTGTCACAGCTCGGCCAAACTTCGGTCATTGGGTTTTGGTA